>ML804480.1:71346-118260 GCA_009831015.1 Picea engelmannii
TACAACCTAAGGGCTTCTTTTCGCAAATACAAACAACCTAAATTCAAATTCAATGAGTATGATGGTGACAACCATTTCAAATCACATAACTTTATATCTTCTTCCCTAATTTTCTTCAATTTAATTCAACATTTTTTAATCATAATTTATTTTGAATTTTTTTAATATGTACAAAAGTGTAAAGGATGTAAACCCACAATCAATCCAATTTCTTAATTTTCTTCAATTTAACTTAACATTTTTTAATCATAATTTATTTTTTGAATTTTATTTTCTTCAATTTAACATCATAATTTGTTTTTTGAATTTTTTTAATATGTACAAAAGTGAGAAGGATGTAAGCAAACAACCAATTTAATCAATTCCATTTTTTTGGAAAGAAGGGTTTCACGAGTTTTTAAAAGACATCAAATAAATATAAAAATAATTTTATTTTCATAAATTATAATAATTTTATTTTCATAAATTATAAAATAAATTAAAAATAAAAGATGAATGCAACATTTATATAAAGGAATGAAATTAAAAAGTTGATGTTGTGGTGGTAGGTGCTGAGGACCTTTGACCTTGAAGGAAATCCAGACACATCCTTTGTTTGGGGTATTGGAGTCTCAACGAATAATAAACTTGAAGCTTATACATTGCTTAACAATAGCAGTGAACCTTGATTCATCATACATCTCCAAGAGATTATAGGATGGCCTCCATTGTTTCTTGGATCAACAAAGTAGCTCAACTGTTTTCCAAGGTATCATTTTATCATGTGCTAAAATAAAACAATGGGTTGGCCGACCGATTAGTGAATGGGCCCACTCAACTAACGCAAGGAACATTATTAAAGAACGATGTTTCTAACTTCACCCACATCCCCTAATGTTTATGATACACCAAACCTTTGAGGCATCTAGCATTGTAGTTAATATCCATATGGATTAGCGTGTGAAGGCCTCGCACCCAAGCATGAAATATCAATATGCAAGGACACAAGCTCTGAGTTCTGACATGAGTTTTCTATCACTTGTCCCGTATTATATTTCTCTCATTATTGCCTCATGCATGTGAGGTGGGATATTAGTAGCGACGAGTTGAAAGGATAGGTGAGATATGCGAGCTAATTTCAACAATTTTCTTTGGATTTTTCAACTAATTTGGTTGAATCCTACGTTGTCTGTGGTGGTAGAATTGTTCGTGGTTCCTACTCTGAATTCTTCATTCTCTAGTTTCATGTTTCTTGGGAAGATTGGTGGCCTTCTCTCTCAAGTAATTATCTTTATGCTATCTTAGTTGTCATCGAGTCATTATAATGTTTCTCCCAACTATTTTCAAGGTCTATTCATTTGGTTATGGCTTTGGGTTCTTCTATTGTGTGTCATATATTAAGAGTTGGGGCTTGGGAAGACAATTCCCAAGCCTTTAGCTCTATTTTCTTGCTTAATAAGATATGAGGTTTGGGAATATAATTCCCATTCCTTGAGCTCTATTTTCCTGCTTAACAAATCTTGGTATTTTCCCCTTTACATCAACAATTCTTGATTCTGGGTACTTAATGGTGGGCTTCTAGAAGCATTTCTCAGGCTCCTTCAGGGTCTATAGTTTTAGGCCTTCTATCTCAACGACAACATTTGTGATTTGGGGCTTGGGAGGCTAAGTCTCAAGCCTTGGGTTCATTTCTCTTGGTCCATTCTCTTGAGTCTCTTTAGCTTTATTTTCGGTAGAATTTGGATCAAGATCATTGGTTGGTTTGCAGTCTAATTAGGTCTTAATAACCTTGGATCTAGCCCTCTTTGCATATCTCTTATGTTTGCACTATATATTCACATGGATTCAAGGGACCTGTTGGAAATTAGAAGGATTTTACGAAGCCATGAAGACACCCTTTAAAGAAATAATATATCACTTTAGGTAATGCCTCTGTGTATCCATGATAATGAAAAGCAGTGTGCAACTCAAAATGCAAGAATAATGAGTCTGTTGGTACAACAAAAACATAAAATTGATGAGTTTTAAGCAAAGTTTGGCATGCTGAAGAATTTAGTTCTCAATCTACGTAAGGACTCTTTATGAACAACCTTAAATCAGCGTGCCTCCAACACTCATCTTAGGCATCCCACATGAAGATACTGTGCACCATTTTAAGGAAGATATGGAAGTGGAACAACAAATTTACCTAGAGGAAGAAGTTAGCCATCTCTTATTTATTTTTTTATTTATAATATTTAAAGTAATATGTATTTTGGGTATCTTTTACAGGAAGTATACATGCGTTTATAGTTGGTCTACATACGTTTGGTGGCAAGAAGAAGGTGCTAGATGAAATTTCTTATCTAAATAATGATTTCGTACTAATAGTCTTTAATTTATGGAGCAAAGAAGTACTTAGATGAGAGAAAAAAACAAAGACAAGAAATAATTGATGAAGCTTGTGCAATTTATCAACTAGTACTTGTTTATCGACGTTATTACATGTCCTTGGGGTACTAGATGCGGAAATGTGTGTGTTGAACGAATTTTAAAAGGAACGACGAAAATACATTGTACTAGGACTAGACATGGGCAACATCAGTGACATGTCATGAATGGGGCCAACATTGAAATTTTCACAAACTGTTTCTGTATGCACTGAAATTTGACATGGATAGACTATTCACATGCCTTAATGATATGGGTGGGTTTATGGACTCAAATATGACTCACACACCCACTTGTTTCCATCATTAATTCATCATGTAAACCATAAACCCTATTTTTCATTCAAAGTACACAAATTGGGTGACACAAGTTTTAAGTTGCTTGGCACAAGAGGCTAAATCAAAGTTCATTGTCTTCACAATTCACTTCTATCCCAGAGATGTTTTTTTATTTTTTGTTTTGAAAACACAAGAAAATCACACTCTTTACTCTTATTCATGCTAAGAACATATGTCAAGGGCCTATTTAGAATTAAATCTGCAAACCACCAGTTTCCATCTTCTTCAATCTTTGTTGGGTGGAGCTTATTTTCTCCAAGAATTGCATCCCAAACTAGACCTTTGTATTTCATAGCCTTGGACAAAATAAAACCCCTTTTAGTATTAACACACGGAACTCCCAACAATATACCCATCGTCATGGTCGTGCTCTTGGGTATAATTTGTTCACTGGAGTAACCAGTGGCAATTTTTATGGGTTTTCTAGAACAACCACTTGGGTATGTATTGTGCCTTTCATTGTGAACTAGGGGGGAATTTATATGATTTTGTGGTTTCCATCTACTTGCAACTTGCTTTAGAAAATCCCATGGAAAGGAAGGCCAATAAAGATTATAGTTACAAGGATAAATCCATAAGTTCATTAGTTGACTAAGGCCAAGGATGAACCTAATAAGGAACTTGATGAAGGAAGAAGAGAATTTGATGAAGGAAGAGGACTGTAAAATAAATTGAGATGAAGGTTTGTAGGAATTATTATACCTACAAATATATCCTTGACGACAATTTTGTAGTTTGGTCTGAAATTAACCTTAATTGCAAGATTCCCTTTCTTGAAATCGAGGGCACAAAATTTACTAGGAGCTGGACCCGATTGTCGAAGTAAAAGGGTTTTAAATAATGATTAATGTCTTGACCTTAGGTTTGGAACAAAACTTGAACAAACCTCAAGGAAGTCAAACAAATTTGTAACAATACTCGAAAATCCCTATTATAGGACCAAAACACTATTCAATGTAGCCCACAAATGAAAAAAAAGTGCCCCCTAGGGGAAATGATGGAAAAATATTCATACTCCATATTTGCATATCATTTTTTTATTGAAATTTTTGTGCTAGAGGAAATTTTTTGGATCCTTATGGATTCTAAGATAGAAAATTACATTAAAATGGGTAAAAGTGGTGATCAATAGTCATTTTGAAGGAGACATAGAAGATGAATACTAAAAAAACATAAGATAGAGATGAAGGCTTTTGAGTGTTTACAATTGATGTATAATCAGTTACCAATACAAAAATTCTTCCATATATACTTCTATAATCCTCCATTGGTGGTGGAAGTTGGTCTCTAACCATGAAATTGCACCTACAAAGACTGCAGGGAAATGGGGTAAACTGCTAATTTCAAAAGGGTGTAACCTAATTTTGAAATTAGTCCAAGGAAAATGAATAGTTGTTGGAAATATTACTAAGAGGAGAACGAATTTAAATATTTAGTTTTCTATAAGGAACTTCTACATTTTCAAGAAATTCAAAAGAATATAGCTTTCAATCTTGATTTGACAAAACTTGTCAATGTGGATAATTTCCAAAATGCATTAAAAATCCTATGAAAATTTTATATGATTAGGGCTATCTAATAGATTTTTATATGAACACTTTTGTGGATTCAACACCCTATCAAATAAAATTAGAGGTTAGTGTTGAACTGAGATATGTTTGAAGAGGTTGTAAGCATGTGAAACCTTGTATCCAAATAGATGAACTAAACAACAAAACACGCATAAAAATAGATGAATATCACTCAACATGTGAAACAAAAGGAAAACACATGGATGTTCATCACCACCTATCAAATCCATGATGCTCCAAAGTTCATATATGTTGGTGCATCCTTTGAAAATGAAAATCGGTCTTGCATTTTCAGATGATAACAATTGATGCAATGAGTGCTCTAGTGGTGTCTAGTCATCCATGATCTCATTTTCATCATTTTCATCATCATCATCATCATTTTCATTTTCATTGTCATCATAATCACCATTGTCATCATCGTCATCATCATCGTCATTGTCATCATCATCATTGTCATTATCATGATTGTCATTGTCATAATTTCCACCATCATTATGATCAATATTGTCATTTTCATTGCCATCATCATCATTGTGATCATTGTGATCATCGTCATCATCATTGTCATTGTCATCATCATTTTCTTCCATTGTCATTATCATGATCATCGTCATCATCATCATTTTCATCATTGTCATTATTAGTGTCATCATCGTCATCATCAATGCCATTATCATTGTCATTGTTATCATCATTCTCTTTGTGATCATCCTTTTCATCATCATCATCATTGTCATTGTCAACATCATCATCATTTCCATCATTATCATCATCATTGTCATCATCGTCATCATCATCGTCATTTTCATCATCATCATCATCATTGTCATCGTCATCGCCATTGTCATTGTCATTGTCAATATCATCATTGTCGTTGTCATCATCACCATTTTCATTGTCATCGTCGTCATTGTCATATTCATCGTAATTGCAATCATATCATCGTAAACCTGTGATCTATAGGGAGTAAACTCATGTTTTTAACCATTACACCCTCAATATAATATACATTAATTATATCATATATTAATTATTATAATATATTTATTATATTGTTATATAAAATATAAAATATATAAATTATATATATATATATATATATATATATATATATATATTATAAACCAAAAACAAAAACCTTACCAAACAAAACCCCTGCCACTATAGAAAACCCGTGCAACACCCAAATTTCAAAACCTTGACTAAACAAAACCCCGACCATGATCAATACTGTGCCCAAATTTCAAAACCCACACTAAAAAAAACCCGACCGACCCCGATCGACAACAAGTTGGGACAACAGATCAAGATCTTGCACAAAGGTCAAGTGACAAAGAACGAAGGAGCCCACAAGAGTAGGAAGGATCCCACATGAGTTCAAGTGATAGAGGAGATCACCCCACCAATAGAGGAGCAATGCCGCCAAGATCGATAATTATTTCTATAACCCTTATTTCCACAACATTTTGGCTCTATAAACAAATTTCAGTTTATTCTATAGACCACTTTTTCCTAAACATGATTTGTTGTTGGGTCTCATTCCCCTTCTCAACGTTCCCCTTTATTGAATCCCTGCCACAAAAATTGCAATACAAGGATATCCTCTAGCACAAATGCCATCAACACACCTCTCAACGTTTTCTTCCTTAAATTGATTCTACCATCAATTCTTCCAAAGTGATTTTACTCTATTACAAAGAACTAGAATTTCATAGAAATTCTTCCCAGTCCTCTTCCTCATAAACGAAATCAGTCATTTTGTTTCTTAACAACAACACAATCAAATATAGATTACTCTGCCATTAGGGTCAGAGTTACACATATGTGATACTTTGGGCCTATGAATTTACACATATGTGATACGTTGGTCAAGAAACCATATCATATTTCATGGGATGGATTCTTAACATAAAGTGATAAAGATTTTTCATCTTTGCAAGTTGAATATATCATAAATGAATAAGTAGACCCCATGGAGGAGTCAAGAAATAAGTAGAAAATGATGGATAGAGAAAGCACTAACCATAAAAATGAGAGGAATAATCGGAAGATGACAAAAACAGAGGAAGTAGCAAAGGAGGCTACCAAAACAATAGGGTACTTATATGATGACATTATTGTTTCCTTACTTGAAATGGGGGGATCACATTATTCAATTTCTCACATCCTTAAAAAAAAGGAGCTCACCAGGTTCTAAGAATATTCAAGGTAAAAAATTGAGGGCTAAGACAAAATATCAGGTGGCACAAGATCTAACAACTCCTCCACATATCCCTACCACATATAGCATAAAATAAATCCCTCCTTTGAGTATTTCAATGGGCATGGAAGAAACCCAAGAAGCTACTAATATAGGAAGTGATGATACTAATGTACAAGACCTCCTATACTAGTTGGAGGAGGCAAGGGAAGAGGTCCTTGGATGGATAACCAGTGCAAAGTCAAGGAGGTAAGTAGAAAGTAGAGGTACACAAATTTCTTTAATGTGGCATGAAAAAAATATTTCTGACCAACAATATAAGTCTCAATTTCTCAAAATGCAACACATGGATACCATACAACAACTAGAAAATAAGAACTTAACCCTAATAACAAAGATGGAGGGAATAACTGCAAGTTTGAAAAAAATGTCATTTTAGAGAGATCTATCACTAGAGTAGATAAAGTTGTGGAGGAGATGCTATCTTATAGACCCCAACAAGGACTTACACCATGTATTTGAGAGAGCATTGGAACATGTTTAAGTTGAGTAAGATTGACAAGTACCTACCCTTCCAATTGAACAATTAGAGATATTTTATTGATATTTATTGTCGGTGTAATGAGAAGGAAAGGAATTTGACGTGTGAATTTTATTTACACAACTATTTCATGCTTCATCATTTCATATGGTACCCTAACTCCTATGTGGGACATGTTCAACTAAGTTCCTTCTTATCATGGGTATATAATGAATAAAGTAGGGCCATAAATGCCTAAAGATACAAGGAATAATAGATTAGTATTAGTCTATGGATCAAAGATAAATCCATTAATCCCAAAGAACTATTAAGGAACATGTAACATTAACTTAGATGTGGATTTAATCCTTATTTTAAGAGATAACAAAAGAGAGGTTATAGTCCAATACTATGCCAATATGAAAAAAATAGGAGATAGGGTCCTACAACCATGCCAAAGTAGATGGGATGAACTTACTCTTTCCCTCAAGAAGGTATAACCACATTCCCCATAGGGATTAACGGTTACACTTTACAGATCTTAGTTGTATGTAGAGAACTTGAGAAAAATGAAGCTCGATTTAATTTGTTTAATATTCAAATATACTCTTCTTCTTCGTCCCAATCATTCATGACAGTCCATAGGAGAATTATATGTGGAGGAAGAGAAGAAGAAATGGAGCAAAGTGGAAACGGAGGTAGGATACCACAAAAATTATTCCATCACACATATAATAACATTTAACCTCAGAGAAGCATGAAGAGAGAAACAACCAGATAATGAATAATGGGAAAGGCAACATTAGTTTTTGGGATTGATTTTTTTTGTTGTACGGTGATGTTGAACCCTCCAATTGGGGGTCGATAATGGGCCCCTAAATTGTCATTTTATTTCCCATCCCATTGTCATAATTTTGATACATTTTCCTCATGAAATAAAATCCCTTCCTAGACATTATTACTTTTAAATGGCCAAACTAGATGATTTTGACTTATGTTTATTTAAATGAATATGATTTGCTTAATTTAAATTGAATGTGCTTGGTATCTTAAGTGTTTTTTTATATTGATTTTATGGTTTGCATTACATGAGATAATATGGTTTTGTAAATAGGAAGACTATATTCATGAAGAATTTCTATATCAATTTCATGCCAATCCACTAAGAGGGGTTCAACCTTCACAATATCGACCATATTCAAATATCAATCACATCTCAATTAGTTGAGAGGATAATAAATTCAAGGGATCCCACCCCACCCCACTTATAAACAAAGAATGACCTTTATATTTCTAGAACTAGGATATGGCAATAAATTCTCCAAGTAGTTGAACCTCCTCTGAATTTCAACTGAGAATTGGAATTAGTAGACAATGGAGGATCCCCCTCTTAACTCAATTGTGTTGAAAAAGAGGAAATAAAGAGACAACACCCATCAATCAAAGATTTAATTGATTTGGTTAGTTAGGAACCTTTGCATCCTTTCAAGAATACATATAGGATTAGTTATGATTTCACTTTCCATTCACTATTGTTAGAGATTGGTTTGAATTGTGTTAGAGAGACATAGTTCTATCCTCTTTGTTTTATGACATTTTCTGATTAAGAAAAAGAAGATTTAATTGAATTTTTGTTTCCTTGAGTGTTTTCAGGATTCTAATAGGTCCCTTTGATCCATCGTTGATCATTTCAAAGTTTTTTCACAATTTTCAATCAATGATGTCCTCTGTTCATTCTAAAAGTGACTTTATTGTAGCAAATACTTCACTGCCCAACCCATTGGGATTACAAGTAAACATTGTCACCTCAAGTATATTGATATTCCAAGTGCCAAGATTATCTTTGAAACTTGTTATTCTACTTAAAAATGATAAAGAGGCTCTTTCACCGGCACAACACGTTTTTTTTATAAACATAACAATAGTTGAAAGTTTCTTTTCCCATTGAGAATTCATCCCAAAAATGAGGAAAAATCATAGGGTAATGTGCATTAACAATTTTGGGCTGGTTTTAGCACTAGAAATATATTTTATGTTGGATTTGTAATCCTATAAACATTTATGTTTGATTTAAAAATCTTACCATTTTCATCCAACTCTTTTCTAGCTTATCCAAATTGCTTTTTGGGCCACTTTGGGCATAGTTAGGTGCACACAACTTGCTATTTTCCCTTTCTTTCTTGTTGTACAAACACATTAATGTTGATAAAACCTTTTGTTTTAGGTCTATTGGATTCTTTGACTCCTTTCATCCATAATAATGAATTGAAAATTTATTCGACTAGTTAGTCTAGACCCTAGTTAAATCTAAAAATATTTTCTGACCCATTTTTCAAGTGTATAAGACTCACAACAATCTGATGTTGACACTCTTTATTTTGCTGGTATGAAAAATCAATATTCTTATCGGTCACTTTTATTTAAGTTTTTCATTAGTTTTGTAGCCTTTTAGTGTTCTTGGTAATCTCTCACCTCTCTTTCCTTCCATTTTACCACTTCAAAAATGGGACCATACAAAGTGAACATAGCCTCATCCTTGTGTTGAGATACTAATAGGCACATAACTAACTTTGGGGCTTATCTCGATTGCTAGATAGATAGGATCCACCACTCCCAATAGATTTAGCTTATAACACACCTTTTCTAGAAACGCCACTTGAGAATGCTAGAGATTAAAACCATTAACCAAGACACACCTATTATTCAATTAGAGTCACCATTTTCCTCTTCTTTAGTTATCCCCACACCATTTTTAGTAAGTATCATTGTTATCCCTACATATATTATACCTTTGAACAACATATTTGTTGAAGCACCAATTTGAGTTCCCAAGCTCAATGGGAATGGTCCATTTAATGCAAAAGAGCATATCCAAAACTTTTATGCTGCATTTGAATAAGTGAATACTAATGCACATGATGCCATCATAAGGTTTTTCCTAAGACATTTGAAGTGGAAGTAATAAGATGGTATTGCTTGCTTCCTCCCAAATATTGTATTCTAGATTGGAATGCTATAGTTTAGGAATTTAAAAAATGTTTCCAAGGGGACGATGATGTGGCTTCTCTACTTAGGGACTTCACCACAATATCAATCCATGGTGGTGGAATAGTTCACAACTTTAACCAATGATTTGTTGCCACCTTAGAAAGAATCCTACAAACTTTGAAACCATTAGGAAAAAAATTGTTTCACTATTACATGACTATCATGAATCCCGATTTCAAATACATTCTATAGGAAGCAATGACCACCTTATATGGATCCAAGACAAGTGACTTATAAATGGAAAATTAAATGGAGGAATATGGTGTGGATTCCTCATCCATAATGCATCCATGTTTGAATGACTAGCATTATAAGGAGATACTTAGGAGTTAGGGGTCAAGTTATGATTTCTCACTTTCCCAAACCCCAAAGAGGGATGATAGGGAGAGTTAGAAATCCCTTAAAGTGTGATGACTATAAATAATCAAATTCTTTCCTTGAATTAAATGGTTAATTACTTATGTTTTTTTAGATCCATAAAGGAAAGCCTCCTCTTAGACATACTGCTACTGAAGTGGATTGGTGACACTTTTTCCAAGACTTTCCCCATCCTAAGTATTGTTACTCATATAATAATCGTTTGGAATTTTCCAAAACAAGTAAGAATCCTCTTCCTCAAGTAAATAACAAAATTTCTTCCACTTTCGAAAATTATCGAAAATGAGCTCATTAAAACCCTAACAGACTTCCTGCATCATGTCAATTATGCTATTGTTATGAATAAGTCCCCTTCCTTTTCCCCCTGGATTTGAGGTTGTTATTTTCCCCTTGTTCTTATTCCATTGGGTTTTCCTCACGGTGTAGAACCTATTTCACGCGGGTATGTAGTTTAATTCATGCAAGCAGGTAAAAGGTTTTTCCAGTTTGAGTTGCACCCACCCTAGCTCCTCCTCCAAATAGTAATGTGAGAGGATTCCCCTTTATAAACTCCAAGGCCCACCACCCCAAGAGGTAAAAGTAGTTCTCCATAAGTTATTCCATGGAGAGGAGAAGAAACCATCATTTTTAGAGAGGATACCTTACCACCAAAATACCCTGGGAAAAGAGTGAGGTTGACACAGTCAAGAATCTCTCTTCATATAGAGGAACACTCAAGTAGCTTTGAGTTTGTTTCTAGGTTGGTCCCAACTAAATATTCCCTCATGTTTTAGAAGACCCATGATCCATACTCCATTATGAATATAGAATCCTCAATTATGACTCCAAAACTTTCTATTAAATGGGTTAAGGAGGATGGGGACAACTCCTTCAAATATGAGATGATATGCAAGTTTAACAGTGTGTGTCCATCATTAAAAAATCTCCAAAAGTTGATTATTGATTTAGGGGGGGCACTACATATTATCAACATCTAGGTATTAGACAAGAGCCTTATGGTTTTATCCTCGTGACTATTATTTTCTTTCAATGCAAATTTCCATTTATATATTTATATATTTTAATAGTATTTTTTATTGCTTTGTATCAAAATAAAATGGGTTGAAATATCTTGCAAGATTGCTTCCATTTGTCTGGATAATTAGCTCATACCTTTTGTCAATATCAGTGCACACATAGTAATCAATCAAGAAATTATTTCTTTGCTTGAAACCTCTTGTTCCTTCCCATAGATAGTTTTCAACGAAGTTGAAATTCTTGCATTTCATTTTCCTCTTGCATGGTTTAAAGAGTCGAGTCTAAATGCCATCAGTTTCATGACCACTCCTTTGAGTAACAATAGCCTAAAATCAAGCGCTAATTAAAATTTATCTAGCAAATTTTCTAGGGCTCTTCAAACCCATCTTAGCTTAGGTGTAGAGATTTGGAATAGGATTGTTAGAATTACTTTCCAAAGCTGCTAAAAAAACATAGAGATTTGAGTTAGGGAGTGAAATCTAGTTGCTATATCACTGACTTTGGGAAGCCCTTCTAACACAAGGATCAAGCACGAGGTCACATTGGGACTGAAAGAGTAATCAACCCTGCTTTTTTGGTCTTGGTGTAGCGGTTGCACGCATTACGTGGATCACTTGGGAGAAACCCCTCTCTGCGAGGAATCTCTCAAAGTGGTTTTAGGCTTAGTTACCATTACCTTGTGTGTAAAATAGACTATATATTGTCCCCCCTCTTCTTTGGTATAGAAGGTGGTACCATAGAGGCCATAATATTTTATACTTCCTACCCAAGGTGACAACACAGGGAAGGTGGTGTTGTACCTGGGATCGACGTTGGCTAGACTCACTCAGACTCCTTAGAAGGTTTCCCACTACTCAGTGAGGTATCTTGCACCAAGGAATAAGTTCATTAAGTAGGTTTTCAACATAATTTTCCCACCCGCCAAAACTCAACCCCTTCATGCATCGATCCCACGATGTTGGATTCCATCACCAACTAGCGCTTCTCTATGAGAAGGTTTGTTTGCATACTTGACTCCTAGATTAATTAGAATGTGTTGTTTGTTATCCTTAGTAGGACTTAGGATTGAGTATGTGTCTAATGGCATCAGTTCTGGGGCCTTCCAACCAGCATCGTGTCCCATTACCACCACTTGTTGGCATGTGTCATTTGACTCCAAACATGCCCATATAATGCCTAGATAGTATACCAATAGTAATAGAGAATAATATAGGTGTGAGAGAGTAACATTATGGTAATCATTATGAGCTTACTGTGATACCAACATGATACTAGTAATGAAGTAGAACCATTTTACTAAGTAGTGTTACAACTTGATATAATAGGGCCGATTTAGCTTATACGAATCTGAGTCCTGGTGTTTCACATTGAGTTACATACCTTGTAAATGTTTATAGTAACTAGTGGAATACTAGTAATACCATTGATTACGATAGGGTTAACCATTTTAAAGGAAAAGTGATATGGAATACGCAAAGAATGATTGAGATTATTGAATATCCATAACATATCCATAGATCTTATTACTTATGGAATTAAAATATAGTACTTAAACAAAATGGTCATGATACTTTCTTGTTATGATTTACTTATACATAGTAGCTTACTATGAACCGTTATCTAATATTGTTTAGATCGATATCACTATTAATTAGGGTAATTCCATATGTTCAAAGCAAGTTAATTTTATCACATGTATGTGTTTAAACCAGAATCATGGTCCTTTGCTTTCACTATGTTTGATTCTACTCTATTACTATGAACACCATTGATAAAGTTGGATAAATGTCATAATGAGTATAGAGGTTACCCGTATTCATTACCTACTAGGTCAGTTCAACTCTATTTCAACATGTATGAGCTTGTGATTACAGAAGCTCTTATGCAACTAAGTTAATCTCTCAACATTCAATGAATTTACTTCACCCTTTAGAGTATAAAGGTTAGTTGTATTGTTAGCTTAGACTAGTTATGCCATATAGAGGTTATATGAGCTTAGTTATGATACCATGCTTCTACTAGTTATTATCATTAGATTGACTTACACATAAATCATAATGAGAACTGTATACATCTACTAATAGTTAAGAAGTAATAGTGTTATAACAAGGATATCTACAACAGTTCTAGTAAGCTATCATGTTCAAGCGTTATTACTAGTAATCGAGTAAGATCATTGAAAGTGTGATTCCTTACTGTGTACCTTGTATTGATCGTGTTAGCTAAGTACTATCAATATATACAATGGAGTTAGTTGTGATAACTATGATCCAACATGTTAATGAAGCTTAGATAGGGTATTCAGTTGATTTACTCGTACTAGTTAACCTTATAGCTTGTACTAATTACGCTTGTTTGAATATTTACACATAATGATTCTTTACATATCCATACGTCATATCATGTATTCTACCTAATTAATGGAGTCTAGCTACTACTTATCATAACAAGGTGATCTCTAGCTAGAACAATGAACATATCAAACATAGTAATCAAGCAACTTTCAATGGTGTTACTCCATTCAGGTGAGTACAATGAAAGCATAGTACAAGCTTAGCCATATGAGTAAGCATAAATGGCCTATCCTATGTAATTACCTATATAGTATTAATGACATGTATTCAATAACATACCTTTTACTATGTTCTTTTAGACACCCTAATAGACACCTTTTTAGGACCTTCCTCAAACACTGGACTGTCCATTAAAAAACACAAACAATGCATGCTACAGGAAACACAAAATGACACATTGTGTTTACTTAAATTTCCATAAAATAGAGTTTTGTAATTTATGACAGGACATCAAAATCGCAACACTCAATCACTCATTACTTTCTATTACTTAGAAAAGACAAATTACAATGTAACACTCAAATCTCTAATCCTCTCAGACTCCCAGTGAAACACCCTGCCTTACTTTATAGAAAAAGATGGCTTGGGTTTACAATCAATGGATACCATCCGAGTGGTGTAGTACTACTTAGCATGAGATATAAAACCCTAAATATACCTAGAATAAAGTGACCATCATGTATGAAAGTGCCTATAATACAACACCCATGGTCTAAATATGGAAACCACCTTAAACAATATAATGCCTACCCTATATTTGGAGGACTCCCTAATTGCCATGCACTTTTTCTAATTTAGAAAAGAACTTTTCTAAATAATAAAATATCAAACAAAAAACATGTAAATTAAAAATAACACCTAATCTAAATCTGAAAACATGCACTATTTTAAATCCAAAACATCTCTTCTAAAATGTAAGACAATGATAAAGTTGGAAAACATAACTAAAACCTAGGTCTAAAAACTAGTCAAACTGATGTTGGTTCATCTAGAAAAATAAAGTAAGATAATTTATTAATGTCCAACAAATGACCCAAGTAAAGTATGAAATATGCAATATATATGTCGGGGAAATTCAATAGGATCACTTTGAAACCTTGGAAATTACCAGGTCTAGTAATAAGTTCAATTCCTATGGAGACATATGATATCCATGTATGGTAGAAATCATGAGCAAGGTGAAACTAAACCCATATATCTGAACATAAGTGCCCAAGAAAATTTAAAATTGTTGGCTTCTCATTTATCATTGCATATTTCTAACCTACAACGCATTTTCAAAGTGAGAATATATAGACAATGACCATCATAAGCCAACTTTATTTTATACCAATACCAAAGGAAATATGATATTAAGATGTAACATTGACATGCTTTTAGTGGCACCTGCCAGAGAATTTAAGGGGCAGGTTCATTAATGTCCATGAATGGCCAGGTTCATTAACTACTCTAATCCAATCCCCAGACATGATTGACATTATAAATGAGTAGTATTCACCTCATAGTTAAAATTCCCACCTAATCCTTGAGTATCATGACATTATGGACAATGAGGTTCTATCTATTCATCTAATCTCTCATCATTACTTACATTACTTGAACTAAATGTAGATTTATGAGAGAAAATATTATTTTCTGTTACCATGATGTTTGATTGCACCATAGCATCTTGATTCTTTATCCAATAGTATAATGTATTCAATTGAATGTTGTAATGATGGATTTTTTTCCAACATATCTTCAATGATGTTTTATAGAGAATGGTTTTGACCAACATAATAAACATTAGATTTAAATTTAGGGAAGATGAAAATGTCTACTTTTCTTTTCGATTATCTATGCATAGTATCTTCATCGTTTTTACTCCTAAAGTTCCCAAAATGCCTTTCTACATTTTTTCCACCAACATATATTTTGACATTCAATGGGTAGCAAGGACCCAAAAGAATCTAAAACATAATTGGCTATCATGAAGAGTAGTAGGTTATATGTAACTCCAACCCATGTAGTCTTGGTACAAGTCCAATCATTCTAACAATTTGGGAAGTCAAATTAAAGATTAGAACTAATATGGGAAGATATTGAAGGAGAACCATCAAATATAGGGCATTCTTTGTGTGATCAACACTTGAGTTCCATAGAATTGGTATGACAATCCAAATGACAATAATAGATATGAGATCTTTTGTTGGCATAAGGGATATTCTCCCAATATAGCATCCAACAACTATCTTACCATCCTTGGTGAAAACATAACGTGATGTATGTTGAGGTTTCTTGATGTGTCAACACCTGAACTAATTTCCAACAAAATTCAAATATTCTACCCTCATTGCAATTGCATACACTTCCACTTAATTTTCAATTGAACTTGTAGAGGATGGAAAGTTTAATGTAGATTTTGGATTAAAATTCCAAGTGAGCAGTTCTTCACCACATAACTCACCAAGACCTAGTGAAGTTGAATTTAAAAAACCACTTCTACCCCATTGGTGGTTATACAATAAAAATACCCACAAATCATAAAGGGAATCTCACTCATTGGATCTCCTTCCTAAACATTGTATGTGCCAGATTTAGTGCTAACTTTAGACTACAAGCAATCACATATATACTTAAGAAGCATAATTAAGGAGATTTAGCATAATTTCTTGGTCCTAAAGAGAATTTACAATTGTTTCATCTTCAATGATTTTCTTGGTGGGCCTTTCACTCTCAATAAAATTGAGAATAAAAGTATGCTCATTATTTCTTCATGTTTCTATGGTTATCTTGTCAATTGTCTAGAAATTTGGATTTTCCTTGAGGGCTTGTATAAAATCTCAAGAAATGAGGAAACAAAGGTATATGACCCCTTTTTCTTTCTTACTTCTTCAATAACCAACAAATGTTGAGTTCTCAATTGACTAGTTGCAATCATTCTCCTTTGTTTATGTACTTTCTCATTCCTCCTTTTCGTCTTCATCTGTCAATCTCTTCAATTACATGTCAGTGTCAAATGTTTTTGGCCCTCTTACATACCTTGTCACTCAAAATTAGCATAAAACTAAGCTTGAAATAGAAGACCTTTGATAGAAAACAAAAAATAACTTCTTTAATCGCTAAGCAGAGTTCCAATGTGGTTAAGTCAATCACAAGAGGTGATGATTTCATTGTATCATTTTAGTTATCTCACTATATTCTTACAATCCTGGCTAACTATATATCTTATTTAATTGACTGAAGGTACAACCAAATATTTACATGTCAGATATTTCTTCCTCGATTGAGGGAAGCTCATGACAAATATAGGGAAATGTGACTACATCTAGTAGATATGATACGCGAACAAGGACCAGAGGTGAAAAGGTCAGAAGAAAAATCTGTAGATGCATGGAATATTTTCTTGCCGAAGGAGGAACGTGCTCTTATGATGATGAGATAATAAGAGACATAGAGGTGCCACTTAGGTATAAGCATCTGGTGAAACAATGGGTACCTATGGAACTTCCTCCGTTAGAAACTGACTTCATTGTCAACAATAGGATGTATCACATTGCACCATCCTCCTTGCATGGCCTGGGGCTATTTTCCATGGATGGAATAACTGTAAAATACAATACAATAACTGAATTGATGGACTATGTCGGACCATGTTACAATTATAACGATTGGATGTGGTTGGTCTGGTACATGTGAAGTATGTGAAGATATGCACTCGCCACAAATTATATACATCTAATAAACAATGATAACAATAAGGGAGTGACTATCTATATTGATGAAAGGCCTAAAGCTTCTGACAATATCACAGGGTTTATAAACAAAACACGACCCATGAAAAAAAACAAGCAACCAGATTGCATATATGAGGGACATGAAGGGAATTGGGTAGTCATGTGCACAATAAGAAAGATAGCTCTCGAGGAAGAGATATTAGTGGATTACCATTTGAATTGAATAGAAACATCGACTAACAATGTGTGGGTACTTATGCAACACCTCTTTAAGAAACCTCTACTTATTGTATTATATTTTTTGTATCTTTAACAATGTTTTAAATATTTCATGGTCCTAATTTTATAATAATGTGGGGGGTTGATCGTGGAAAAGTGTCAGCCGTAGAACATGTAAATGATTAACAATTTCGATTTACATTTGATGTGAATTTTATTATTTTATTTGTGTGGCAATCAATTTTTTGTTATCGTTAACAATTTTTTAAATGTTTTTAGGTTCTAATTATATTATAATGTGGAAGGATGATCATGGAAAAAGGGGCAGCCGCAGAACATGTAAACGATTAACAAATTCGACTTTGATTTTATGTGAATTTTATTATTTTATTTTTGTGACGATTAGTTATTTCATTTGTTTATATAACTGAAATAACATTGATTTTGTTGAAATATGTAGTCTATAGGCCATGATGATCATTATTCCCCTAACGAGGAGGAGTTGTATTCATCCCTTGATCCAATGGTAATGATTAAAAAGAAGACCATTAAAGCGAACAAGGAAATTTCTCGCTTGTTAGATCGTGTGGATCAAACTCCTGACATCATAGAAAGGACCAATTTGGTTATGGCACAGCTTAGGACATATAAGGTAATAACCATAATTTAAAGTGATTTTTTTAATCTACTGATAAGTTCAATTATAATAGTTTTTTTTTTTTAACTTTCACATTATCTAACGAAAAATAAATAAATATTTCTTATATAGAGATATTTGGAGCCTTTTCATCCTAGTGTCAGTAGTAGTTGCTTTGTAGAGACACCACAGAGTCCTGGCATTGGTCGTCATATAACTGCTAGACTATTTACTTCTCCATCTTCCACACCTTTAGATGGGAGCCATGACACGCACCGCCAGGCATCCACACAACGACCAGGCTCTAGAGGTGGTGGCAGAGATGAGGTTGATGATGTGGTTGATATGGTTGCATTTCCTAGAGCTATACATGTGACCAACATGGGGACCCTTCCGTGCACATTT
Organism: Picea engelmannii; assembly: GCA_009831015.1. Taxonomy (NCBI): domain Eukaryota; kingdom Viridiplantae; phylum Streptophyta; class Pinopsida; order Pinales; family Pinaceae; genus Picea; species Picea engelmannii. Next base: position 90,162 of record ML804480.1, read on the forward strand.
TTTGTCGACGATAACAAACTTCCATTAAAACAAATAAGACTCCCAGGTATTTTTTCATATTTTAACTGTTTCATGTTGTCCATCTCAAACATAAATCATCTAGATTATTATTTTTAAATTATTGATCATATCTTTTTGCGTGTAGGAAAAAACCATTTTTATAGGCACCTGGAGAGAAAGGTCTTGTTGATTTTTGGTGCAACCATACGCACGAGGTGGAATTGCCAGAATTCCAACCTTAAAAAAGAACTTTTGGATTATCTTGAAGGCCTTTTTGGAGTAGAGACTTTCAATAAAAAAAATGACCGCCTCTGCAGCAAGCGAATATTTAAAATATATGTGGGATGTGTATAGAAGAAACTTGAAAGTCAACCCTAGGTATGAGCGCCCTCCCTCGATTCCAGAGAGGGAGTGGACGACACTCATTGATGAAGAAAAAGAAAATAAATTGAGAAAAATAAGAGAACAAATAACTCGTACCCCAAGGTAAATTACAATATTTTGAATTCAATACCTTTAATTTTCTTTAGATCTAAATAAAAGTGTGGTATATAACATACTTGAAACTTTGATGATAGGTTTCCTGACACTTCGAAGGAAACCAGAGCAAGGATTTCCAAACATGGCCAAGTCAAGCTAGGCCAGGGCGGCTACTCGAGGTTACAGTCACGAATCATAACTACCCAAACATATTAAAAATATTATGTGTATCTCCTTACAAATTTTAGGTAATTGCATTCAATAACATTAAAAATGCATACTCTCATGCAATGCAGGGCGATGAATTTGGAACTGAAACCACAGAGGAAGACCTCCGACTTGGTTACAAGTATGGCTATAAAGTTGTCCTTGATCGTAGGAAAAGCATGGGGCAGACCCCAAGATCCAATTTGCGGGATAAGGTAAATAAAATCAGTTCACATTAACCTTTCATTACTTATAAAATACATAAATGTTTGATATTGTCCATAACTTTAATGTCTTACTTTGTTTTAATCAGGGGAGCAACACTATCAATGAAAACATTAGTACTGGGCAACAATGCATTGATAGTGCATTGCAACTAGAAGATCACGGTGCTCCCGAGCAGCCCCATTCTAGTGGGGTGCAACCCCATGATGTTCGTGTGACTGAGGCTCACGACGGTAAAATGGTTGTATATTAATCATATACTTAAAAATTTTGTACTTCTAATTTTTATTACTTATACATTTACGGTTTTGTCCTTGTAAATTTTTTTGTTTCAATGGCAGAGAATGTCATAGTTGAGCCTCCTTGACCTGAATATCAGGAGTATAGGGAAGCCATTCCAACCATGCCCACCAGTGGACCAAGTAAATAATTACATTGTAGAGGTTTTTTTTAATATTAATGAACTATTTTGATGATATTTAAAAATTGACCATACAAATTTAATATTTTTTTGCTTTTGTAGGCAATGGCCCCTCAAAGCAACATCCACATCATGGGTACGAGACTAGGCTTGCTCAACGTGAGAGATCGATGTGAGAGGAATGAAGCAACATCAGCTGTTGAAGAGCCCCTAGAAAATGAATACATGAAAGTTGATGAATTACTTAAGAACTGGATTAGAAAACAATAGAAGACTAAAAGAAAATTATGATGTATAATAATTTTATAAGACAGATCGATGTACATTATATAGCTAGTATATTTGGAACATATTTATGATGATAAATCTCATTTATAAAATTTTTTTTTATGACATATGCATTTAAATGATAAACCTCATTTATAGCTTTACAATAATTTTTTTTTATCAATTTTGAATATTTTTAATGCATATTTTTTATTAGTTCAAAATCATGAAGATGGGTGTCCATTTTTCTTGTTTTATGAGAAAAATATATATATATGCACAAGTTCTTCAAATTTCGGTAAACAAAAGTATTTTTTTTATTTAGAATTTCACTTTACAGTAAAAATAAAAATTGTGAATAATTTTGTTATCTTTCTAATGACTATTTTTCAATTTTTTTATTGAGATTTGATATGCCAATTTGGCAATTGTTTGACAGTATGTTCCTTAAAAATGAAGGGAATGATAATGAGTTATGTTCCCCCCCAACAATATATCTATTATTAAACTTTTATTTTTGAAAAATGAAATATATTGCAACCATCTACAAAGACTCTATTTTTTGATGACTATAGTTTTCAATCTAACAGATGAATATTATAATTTCTATAATTTTTTGAAGTTGATCAAGCTGAAAAAGTTGCATATTTTAGACACATGTTTTCCCCCACCTTGTATCTATCTTAATTTTTACTGAAAAGTAAAATCTAAAAATACCCTTTTGAAGAGAACAATTTAAGAGTTTTGAATATAAATTATTTTCCACTGTGTATTTTTAGAGATATGGATATTCCATTTCACTGAATCATAATGTCACATGAAAATATTATGCAATAATTATTTTATAAAATTAAATAAAATTAGATAAAAACATGAAAATGAAAACAAATTATATCCATTGAAAGTAGATTCAGTTTTGCAAATGTTGGTATCAATTCCAAAACTAAATTCTGAGTATTTGTAGGAGTCCGCAACCTCCAAAGTTCAAGTAAGCTGGAGGGAATTCTCAGGTTCCTGCAAATAGTCCCATTTGCAGGTTTTTGATCAAAACAATCTTTCGGCTGAAAAACATTTCATTCGGTCGAAATATGTTTTTTTAATGGAATCCGTAAAAAATAAATGGATTCCTCACCTTTTGACCGAAAGGTAGTTTTTGTATGTGGAAAGGTGGGTGAGAGAATTTCGTCGGCCAAGAAAAAATGAAGGGATGCACTGTTTCATTTCAGTTGGCGTGAAATCATATTAATATGATTTCGTTCGAACCATTTTTACACAATTCACTCAATATATATTGGGTATTGGGGAATTGAGAGTTATGTGAGGGGGAGGGGGAGGGGCAATAGGAGCTTCCACCTTCACGTGGTTGGCCCTGTTCAGTAGAAAAAAAATTATTGGAGTCATTTATTCTTGGAGAAAACATCTCTCAATCCAACGGAGAAACAACATTGTCAATGTTGACTTCGTTGTTGCTCCTTCAGATCAAGGGAGATTTGTTGCAAGATCATATGGATCCAATAAATTATTCTCGAAACCAAGAGGAGCTTATTTAGGACATCACATCTGAGATGTGTGTGTGTCACTATTTAATCTCCTCTCATATGGCTTTTTCAAAAAAGAATATCAATGGTGTTTATTGTTTTCAATCTTGTCGTTTTTAATTTCTATTAATATCTATTGACATGTCTTAAAAGTATTTTTTGGTTTTTACTAAAAACTAAATATAATTCATTTTTATTTACTACAGTATGCAGTTCATGCATTTGCAGATGCTCTAGATGTTGTACCAATGTCTCATGCAAAAATTAGTGGAGTCCAACCTATTGGTACTTTGACAACAATAAAGGCTCAACAAGACAAGGTATGCATTATAGTCTCTTTTTCATAGGAATGTGTATTCTCTTTTTCAGATCCATCTGTCTAGTTGTGTGGTATCTACTCTCTTTTGAAAATTGAAACTCATTCCAAAATTATTTGATTTTTCTTGATGCTCGGTACCGACACTTCTTTCGTATGATGTACACACTTTCATGGTTGTTGGTATTATTTTCTTGTTCACCATAAACTTCCTCATTGTTAAGCCCTAAATAGTGGCACATTACACCTTAATTAGGGAATATTACATTAGTAATGTTATTTTATTTATGTCGGCTTGGGTCCATTAGTTGTAATTGTACATCCTAGTCTCCTATATATACCAAGGAGACCTTTTCATTTGGAATCATCTTGTATTTGGAAATTTATGTGGTGTATAAGGAGGTTGCCCCCTCGAAGAGGCTTATTATATAAAATGATCTCTTTTTCAAGGCGTTGAGTACTTTTTCTGAGGTTTTTCTATGCTATCTTGGTATTTGGTTCCTAAAATTTGGTATCAGAGCTCAAGGTCTTGGGGTTTCACTACTACATCTGAGACACCTTGGAATTTTTGCTATAATGTTTTTCTATGGCGTTTCAGAAGGAACCCCTTGGAGGATATTTAGTAGACAGATCAAGGTATGTTGGGTTAAAATTTCAGCTCATGAGGCCTTATACTTTCGGAAATATAACCTGTGTAAGATAGGGTTCTGGAATCATCCTGAATTTAGTCATCTCAAAATTTTTGGTATAAAAAAATTTCTATAACATTTCAGACCCTAAAATCCAGAGGATATTCATAGAATTTATCAATATATTAGTTTATATTTTCAAATAATCTATAAAAAAGGGAAGCAAAATGTTGTGGAAGATGCACTCTTAAGAAAGGATGAAGATGTTGAGGCCTTTCTCTGTGCTATCTCGATCATCCAACCCGATTGGATAATAAAAGTGAGGGATGAATGTAAGAATGGAGAAAATGTGTGGACTTTCATTCAAAGGTTGCAGTAGGATTCCAGTGCATCGGATACATTTACATGGAAAAATGATTCACTATGGTACAAATATAGTTTATATTTATGTAATAAGTCCCAACTCAAACAAAAGGTACTATTGCAATTGCACACCTCTCTGGTAGGATGACACTCGGGATTTTTGATAACCTACCATAAGGTTGAGAGGGATTTTTTTGGGATGGCCTTAAAAATGACGTTCAAAGGTTTGTGGTAGAATGTTTGGTTTTCCAACAAAATAAGGTGGAAACAATTAAGACCCCAGGTCTCTTACAACCATTAGCCACTCTTACAACCATTATCCATCCAAAGTCAGCGTTGGGAGGAGGTTTCCATGGATTTCATCATAGGGTTACCGAAGTCTGAAAGAAAGAGTGTCATCATGGTGATTGTTTATAGACTGACCAAGTACGCACACTTTTGTGAACTCTCTCATCCCTTCAAAGCCAGTACAATTGCCACCGCATTCATGGAGACAGTTCAAAATATACATGGAAGCCTAAAGATTATTGTAAGTGATAGAGGTCCCATCTTCACTCGACATTTTTGGACATAGTTATTTTCTTGTTTGGGTACTCAATTGGCTCATAGCTCATGCTATCATCCTCAATCTGATGGACAAATCGAGATAGTGAACAAATTTCTGGAAGGATGTCTTCTCTGCTTTGTCTTTGATAAACAAACACAATGGTTCAAATGGTTACCCTTGGTAGAATGGTGGTATAACACTTCCTTTCATACTGCAACAAAAATGACACCATTTATGGCACTCTATGGATACCACCCTCCTTCCATCACTTCTTCTCTAAAATAAAAATCTAAGGTTCAAGAAATGGAAGATCACATCGAGCATCAACAACAAGTTATCCAAATCTTAAAGGAAAACCTGACCATGGCACATAATCGCTTGAAACTACAAGCAGATCAACATCGTAGTGAAAGAAGTTTTGAAGTAGGGGATTGGGTGTTTTTAAGACTACAACTATACAAACATATGTCCCTCAAGCAAAGCAAGAAGGATAATAAATTATCACCAAAGTACTATGGCCCTTATAAGGTGTTGCAAAAGATTGATACTATGACATACAAATTGGAGTTGCCTGCATCTTCACGAGTACACCTAGTTTTCCATGTTTCATGCTTAAAGAAGGTTATAGGTGACAAGATCCCAATTCAAAATATATTGCCAGAACTTGACGAGGAAGCAAAAATCATATTGGAGCCTGAAGTTATCACTGACACAAGAATTCACGAGTTGAGGAATAGATCCATTTCATAGTATCTCATTAATTGGAGGAAACTACCTGCTGGAGATTCCACTTGGGAATATGAGTCTTTTATACAGAATCATCCATAATTATTCAAGCATTGCAGTCAACACTTTTATGAAGGGGAGGGGAATGGTAAGCCCTAAATAGTGGCACATTACCCCTTAATTAGGGCATATTACATTAGTAATGGTATTTTATTTATGTCAGCTTGGGTCCATTAGTTGTAATTGTACCTCCTGTTGGATCCGCCCTTCTCTAAATAGGTGAAATGTTATACTTAAGCCCAAAAAGATGGTTTTCGAGACTTTGTTTATTTCATGATTCTACCCACTAAAGCCGCAATATCTCGACATGTGAAATGGCAATTTTTTTTAAGTTCTAATCACAATTACTAAATGAATAAGGAAGGATTATCATCTTTTATTACCTCGTACTCTCTCTCTCAGAAGTTACACGTTGAACGTTTCTCAAACCTCCGACTTGCAAAGTCGTGAAGTTGTGTTAAAGTTACCCAAATTAATATCAAGATTAAATCACTTTAAATCTTAGTTATTCATTATTGTCATTTCGTGAATCGGCGATTGCTTCCCCAAAAGGAAACACCTTTGTAAATCCAATCCACAAAGTCACAATATTCATTAATTAAGCGTGGATTAATTAAAGGCTTAAGTCAAATCACAGAAAATCAATTAAATCGCACCATCGCGATTTCGGGTTTTTAGGGTTCAAAGTCTAGGAGCGAAATCATCCGATACGATGAACGTCGAAAAAGTGATTAGCAACTAAAGTGCACTTAATTAAAAGAACTAAACTAGATTAATTAACGCCTTAAACAACCTTTAACACACAGTTTACGGATGAATTTTTGAATGTTTCTGCGTTTTTCCATGTCACGAATCGTTAAGCATTTATGACATTTATTTGAATTTTAGTGAGGTGATGGATAGTAAGATCTCGTTTTACTTATAAATATTTCTATTAAACAATTTGACCATTCTGTCAGCAAGGACTCGCACGGGCTTAAATGATCAAGACAAAGGGGTTTCTTTCATTATTTCAGTTTTCATTCTATTGTGCGCAGAGCCATTTCACCAGGATAACTTATGTCTGTGTTTTCAATCTTTCCGACAGGGGATCTAGTTACAAGGTTCTCTATCATGGTTGCACGAAAAGTTCCCAAGGAAACTTATGAGAGTTCAGGTCAGGGTTTAGATGTTGTTTCTGACAGGGGCGAACATTTCCAATGTTCTGCAATCTGAGTCAATAAACTGTTCAGATGATTCCAGCGATAACGAGAAGGATGAATTGTCCACCAAATACAAAATCGTCGCTCAAGCAAAGATGCACAAAATAGAGGCAAAGCCATGACTTATTCCCTATTATGATATGATCAGATGGGCGCTGGACCATGTGGACATCCTGACTAGGATGATTATCAACGAACAGAGGGTGACAATTGGAACTTTCAGATTGGAGCATTTACAGGCAATGTATAAATTGTCACCCAGACCGAACCTTCCTCACAATGTCAAATTCCTAGAGGGTTTCAAGAAGAAGAAATGCGAGCAGTATGGAAAAAAATTATTCGATCTGATCAAAGATTGGGTTTCAGACCCCGCGAAGTTCAAGGATGATACTAATGGAATTTATTCAATCTCCTCCTTAGAGACGCTATTCAAGTATATAGCGATAATAGCCTGTAGGTTGTATGGGAAGGAGGACACTACTCACTTTTTCCTCCCATGGGTACCGCTTATTCATACAGTTGCTGAGGGTTTCTCTTTCGACTGGGCTAAATTGTTGTCTAACAGTCTGACCAGTCGAATTATCGAATACCGAGTGTAGAGGGCGAGTAGGAAAGAGGCTTCGTTCTTTATGCCTGCTTACATCATGGACACTATTTGCTTCATGACACCTTTCCCACTAATGAACTGGAGCTGGTATCCATCTAATACAGAGCCTATTCATGTCTACCACTTGAAACTTTGGGAGGATAAAGCCAAATAATTCATCTACGAGATCTTCAACTAGGCAATGGTACCAATGCATGTTTCCATCTTCGACCATCTACCTCCCAGGATTTCAGATAACATCACAACCAACCTAAGTAGCGTGGTAGATTGGTATATAGAAGCATAATTTTCATACATTAGGGTCTTTGGCACCTCTGTTCCCCCATACGCTCTGCCTCTATTCTTTCCAGATAAGCTATTGTGTCGCGAGATTGCCAGACAAACTGTGCTCGGCGGGATAAGAAAAGAGCTCAAAGGAGTATCGGAAAAGGTATGGCCACACTTTCCCATTCACATTGGTGAATATTCCTTATTAGATTTTGGCCATGCCAGAGCCGAAGCTACGACCTTAAAAGAAATGAAATTGGTGGACATTGAGTTTAGGAAGCATGACCCTAATAAGGTTGTGAGTAATCACCTAGCGAGTTGTGGCCTGAAGAAATATGAACATGAGGATTCACCTCGTGATGAAATCTTCCGGGGTGAGAGGTCCTACTCTGAAGTCCTAAGTCGGATTCAAGCCCTGTCGCCCAGAGATATGGTCGATTTCTTTAAATTCTAAAAGCATTGACAAAGTTGCCTCCCCCAGGTTTTACAAGGCAAAACCCCAAAAATTCCAGTTACACAAAAAACAGAAGCCAAAGGCTCAAAGGAATCGAGTCCTAACAAGGAGGAGAACCAAGAGAAAATAGGGGAAGTTGGGACCTCGGAACGAGGAGCCGAAATCCCCAATCAACAAGAAGGAAACCCGAAAAAGGGTATGTCGGGAAAGCAGGTCCAAAGTCAAGCAGAGATACCCTCGCAAGGGGTGGGTGACTCACTATCACTCATATCAAGCAAGCCAGCCATAGACGTTATCTCGAAACAATCAACCAAGAAAATCGACAGTCCCATTGCTTCTATCACACCCTTACAGTTCACAAAGGGGAACCCCGATACGTGATGGATTTTCAATGAAGAAATAACGCCCATTTCTGTAGAAGAGTTACCTCCTAACGAATTTTTCTTCAATAAGAAAAGGAAGGCCATGGTGAAGCAAGAATCGTATCAAAAAGTGGGTGCAGTGGCTAAAAATTTTAAAATCCTAACAGAAGGAAAGGTCGTAGAAGAGGAAGAATTCATCGACGAGATAACAGGAACATTGGGGGCTTATGCTATAGCCAACCAGTATTTAGTTGGAACTTTGAAGGCACCGTTGAAATGAAAGAACCTCTTGATCGGTAAGTTGGAAGCTAAGGTGGCTACGGCAGAAGCAAAAGCCAAGGATGAGGTGAGAAAAAGCCTTGAGCAAGCCAGAATAGATGATCGGTAGGTGATTGAGAAACTCAAATATGACCTTGAGCAGATGCACCAGTCGGTGCAAATAAGCCAAATACAGGTAAGCTAACAGAAGCAACAAATAATACAGTTACAGTCGAAATTGGATGTTGCCGAAAACCAGGTCTTGGACATAAATATATTCCGATCCCAAGCCACCGAAATCTGACAGAAGATATTCGCAACTCAACAGGACTTGCTTTCTAAAGTGGGAACCATTCAGAATCACTTTTAGACGATAGATCAAGTGCTAGAAGATATCTCTTTGAGAGAAAGAGAAGCTGGGGTGGCTTGGGTTTCTTTCCAGGAGGTTGTTATAGCCACAGGGAAAGTAGATATGGTCAGTAGCTCCAAATTATCCATCGGAGAACAAACCAGAGGGAATATCTTACTGAAGGTGTGGGAGCAAAATATATCAGAGAGCAGGGGAAGAGCTAAAGAGGTGAGGAATTCTTGTGAAGAAACATCCACCTTGATAAATAAAAGTTTGTTAGACCTTGATAAGGAAGGCAGTGATGGGACGCTGGGCAAAATCAATATAGCTAAACACCTACTAGATATCAAGGAAAATGTGGAAAAGGAGCAAGCTGAAATATCCCAAATGAGTCAGGTTGATATGGTCCAAGTGGAAAAATGGCTAGTAAAGCCAAGTTTACAATTATGGTCTATCATCACGGAAGACCGACAAGTGGGAAAAAGATTACCACGGTTGGCAAAGAATTGTCACACCTTTGAGGCAAACAACCAAGCAGAGCCTTCCAAGTTGATAGCCCAGTTGATTGAAAGGTGTGTCAATTGCATTGAGCAGGTGAAAGGGCAGGCTTCTGGTGTTAAATAATGACAGATGTCACTCTGTTTTATTTATAAAGCCAGAGGAGAAAATAAAGGAAGGCGCTCTACCCTTATGAAGGAAGACATAAGATGAGGAAATGAGATGCTCCAATTTTCATTTGTAACTGACAAGTTTCTGGAATGACTGGAATTCGAAATCTTTAGAAGTTTTGTTTAAATATACATTTTGAAAGGAACCTAAGGGGGGATTTTTATTTTCGGGGGCCAACTGTAATAGATGATTTATTGTGCCAAAATTAATGAAAAGGAAATTCAAAGGCTTTGAATTCCGTGAAGACTGAGTTGTGTGTTATTCTTTGTTATCTCATGTCCATTTTCATTTCTCATATATATCTTTGATGAATGCTTAATTGCAATTTAGTGCAACTTCTACTGTGGTGATCAACTGTCTAGTCTTCTAAACATTTGCAGTTTTTCCTCTGTATCGGCTGTCAGTAGGTACAAGACCTTTGAATTACTTAGATCTCTATATTTTATGCTTTGTCAAAGTGTTTTCTTGTCTATTTTTTCTTCTGTTATAGAGTGAGATTCTCCCTCGATTGGAGCCTTGCATTGTTGACAGCTTAATGTTTTCTTACGTTTCATGCATGATTTTTTCAAAGTTAACTCAGTTACAGGAAAAGGCCTTTGGCTTTGTTATACTATTAATTCAGATATGAGAAATCTTTCTTATATAATCTAAAATTGAAATAGCAATTTAAGACATCAACCCCCTTTAAAGCTCTGTTTCTCCATGACTGTGTCTACTGTAAGACAACCCGACATTGAACCCATCCTATCGGATCAAACCAGCATCGCTTTGAATCTCTTCGATACTACACTTAAGACTGCCATAACCCGAGCAGAGCTCAAACGTTCATGGGCGGACATTGAATGGGATATCAACATCCAAGAACATTTGGAAGCTAGACAAAGACAACTCTGAAATCAGCCATAGCTTCCTTCCCTGAAGTTTGTTCTTTCCCTTTTTATCACTCACTCACTTTGGGATGCCTAGAATCTATACTTTATATCCTTAAGTACAGACTCTGGAACAACATCTTTTTGGCACCATTTCCGGAGAAGGAGAATCGTAGTCACTTTCCCCTGAGAGAACGACATTTCTAGGTTTCATTTTTTGATAGTGAACAAAGAGAGAACATATTGTTAAGGCTAAACCTTTATCATTCACTTGGAGACTCCACTTTTAAGTAAGATGGCATCCATTCGAAGGAACACCAGACAAAACCCAGATGCTAAATAGGTTGTGCTAGTTTCCGACCCTGGAAAAATACTAAAACCAAAGGGTATTTTCAAACAAAACATTGTTGTTTACCAACCCAAGTGTACTCAGTCCAAAGCTAAGATCCCTCTTGAACCTTCATCCTTGCAATAAATTTCTCTCGGAAAAACATCAGACAATGTTGTCGAAACTGAGACCCTAAACCCTGAACTAATCCTACCTGAGATCAAGAACAAAACCTCTCCAACTACCTCTTACATTAGTAGGGGTGAGACGTCTATCGTAAAGCTCGTCCCTATTAATATACCATCAACTTTCAATACAAACCTCTCTGTCACTCGAGGCCTTGAAGAAGGTACCACACACTCGGATTCGACATCGGTGGGCTCTCCCATTTACATATCTTGCAAATCAGAGGAAATGAGTTCCCATGTACCCTCTCTCCGTTTCCCAACTTACAACTCCCCTGATAAAAATTTCCCCAAATTCTTCCCCCTCCACCTCGAGGAAGCTAGAGAGTCGCTATACATATTTGCCAAATCTCTTTATAACACACCAATTTCCTCTCCTAAGTTGTCCATGGCTGTCACCGGAGGAGGAGTAGGGGGAGCAAGAGGTCAAGGCCAACAACCGCTCCCCAGGGTTTTCGCCAAGGTAGCTGCTAGATACACCCCCTTGATCCTTCCAATACCCCTCCATGATTTACCAGAAAACTATATGAAAAACTTGCCCAAGTTCACAGGAAAAGGAGATCTAATCACTGCCGAGCACATCAACTTCTTCGATCAATTTGTTGGTATTCTAGGTCTCGAACATGAGGATGTGTATTCCCGTTTGTTTGTCCAAAACTTCAAAGGATAGATAAGAACTTGGTTTCAAAGCTTGCCCCTAGGTTCAATATTATCCTACGATGCACTAGAAGACCTATTTCTCAAACAATGGGGCGAAAGAAAGGATCATTTATACTATTTGACTGAGTTTGGGTCTTTAAGGAAAAAGGGATCAGAAACTATTATGGAATTTATCCATAGATTTAACAAGTTGTACAATAATATCCCTATTGAAGTAAAATCGTCCCAAGCAGTAGGCAAAGAAAAGTTTGCAGGAGATTTTGAGCCCGATTTCACTCTACTGTTAAGAGAAAGGAGAGGGGTCGACTTAACCCGAATGAAATATGATGCTATGGAAATTGAGTCAAACATGATGGCTATGGGTAAATTAAAAATGAAAATCGAAAAGAGAAATAGGGAAACCAAACGTTTTAGAGAACAAGCAGGTCCCTCTAGATCTGGAAGGTCCTCAGATGACAAAATGGATGACATGGCTAGAATAATAAAAGAGCTATCAAACAAAATCTCAAGAATGGAGCTAGACCAATCCAAAGCTGATCAATTAGTTAAGAGAGAATCCAGGAGAAACCCCAATCCTCAGATTCAACAAAGATAGATTAAAAATAAAGATCAAAAAATTCAAACACCTCTAAAAAATGAAAATTTTATTGGAGGAAATGATATGCAAGAGTTCGAGGATTTGGAAGAAGACGTAAACAATTTAGGCGACGACTGTATACAACCTCATTTAACGAAAGAATTTTATGAGAAGTATTTAAACACTGAACAATCATCGGGTGAAGATAATAACCTAAACAACGCCGATGATCTCGCTTGTCAAGGAATGGTCAACACCATAATGGTTGAGCTCCAACATAACTACAATCTGAGGCCTAAAAACAAACCCGTGTCGACTGCTCAACCCAAGAAAAATTTTCCTAGAGGTGAAACATATGAACCCACCCCAAAAGATACTGAGATCCAAGTGAGAAGAACCAAGACAGCCGAAAGACAAACATCGGGAACCACAAGCACCGAAAATAAAACAGTGCAAACAAATAGATTGGAAAAAAGGGAGTTCGATGTTTCGGCCAAAGAAACAGATAGAGTTGTGGGAGGTTTTAGCCTAGAAAACGAGATAAGTAAGATCATACCGATACCTTTAGTCAAGTTGGCTAAGAACCCCGTGTACCGAAAACAAATAACCAAAATGATAATTTTTTCATATTTAGAGAGTCAGTCTGATGTAATAAATTTGGAAGATGATAAGACTAACATCACTTTTGGTCAACATTTCGAAGGTGCCCAGGACACCATTGCCCCCTTCTACATCACCCCAAACATGCATGATCGGCTACTGCATAATTTCATGCTGGACTCTGGAGCCTCTCATAATGTGATGCCAAAATCTATTATGGATAGATTGGGCCTCGAAATCACTAGACCCTATGGAGATCTTTACTCGTTTGATTCAAGGAGAGTTAAGTGCATGGGCATGATCAAAGATTTAGTAGTCACTCTCGCCCAGATTCCGGTGAAGAATGTCCTAATGGATGTAGTTATCACTGATATACCCCCGAAGTATGGTTTGCTCTTATCTAGATCTTGGGGAGCCAAGCTCGAGGGATCCCTTCAGCTGGATATGACCTATGCCACGATCCCTTTTTTTGGCGGGAAGTTCACTCAGTTATACAGGGAAACACGGTTGGTGTATACAATAAGCAATCCTCAGAATCCTAACAATTACCCTGTTTATGTCACCGATCCAGACCTGGGAAATTGTATTTTGTTTTTTGATGATAGTGAAAAAAATTGTACAGAAGAGAGTTATATATATGAAATCAAAAATGAAAAGACAAATAAAAACGTGTATAGAACTAGAACTTGGAAAAAAAAATTTGATGGTTCTTCGTCGTGTGAAGGAGCAGGTGCTGGAGTGCTTTTCGTAGCGCCTGAAAATAATTTCGTCGTCCCCTTCTCTTATAGGCTACAGTGGGACATAAACTACACAAACAACTTATGTGAATATGAAGCTCTAGTCTTGGGACTAGGAGCTACCAAGAAGCTAAACATAAAGAACCTAGAAGTCTATGGAGATGCAGAACTGATTGTGAAGCAGGTAAATCAACAATACCAGACCAAGCACCCGAGACTAAGTTCCTATAGAAATTGTGCCTGGGATCTGATGGAAAATTTAATTTTCATTAGTAAAGGTTCATTTCATCCCACGAGAAGAAAACCAACAAGCCGATTCACTGGCCAAAGAAGCTTCGACTTTCACACCCCCTACCGCTTTCAAATTAAAATACCACATAGAGGTGAGGCACAGACCATCCACACCAAACAACATACAACACTAGCAGATATTCGAAGACAACAAACATATCAGAAAGTTCCTGGAAATGGTGGATGATTTCGCTGAAACTCACATTGACCAGGAAAACCAAAATGACCATACCTGGATTATGCAGGAAGGGGAGGAGCCTCAGGAGTTCCAAGAAAAAATCGCAAATCATCGCATGCTAGTGTTAAAAAGTAATCAGATCCCTAAGGGCCTGATACCTCTGGAAAGGTTCTTTGATCAAAATGACATGCCTTTGAGGTCTACCTTGCAGCCCCAACCAAAGGAGGTTGAATACTGTGACGTGGGCATCACTAAAGAACCTAGGATAGTGAAACTATCAAAGTACCTTCCTCTTGAGATAAAGAGCAAGTTTACAGACTTACTCGGATAGTATAAGGATGTTTTTGCATGGTCTTATGATGAGCTCATAATCTATGACACTTCTATGATTGAGCACAAGATACATTTGAAACCTGGTGTTAAACCCTTCAGACATAAGCTCAGACAAATCAACCCCATTTTACTGCCCGTAGTCGAAAAAGAAGTGAAAAAGATTTTCGATGCAAAAATAATTGTACCTCTCAGGTACTTTGACTGGGTGGCGAAGCTAGTCCTGGTTAGGAAGAAGAGTGGGGAGATCAGACTGTCTGTAGACTTTAGAAATCTAAATAAGTCCTCTCTCAAAGACAATTATCCTCTACCCAAAATGGATCACGTTTTGGAAAAAGTAGTTGGGGCAAATAGGATGTTGATGATCGATGGGTTTTCTGGTTACAATCAAATTGTTGTCAATGAGCATGATAAAGAAAAACTAGCTTTCACCACCCCTTGGGGCACATTTATGTATGAAAAAATTCCTTTTGGTCTGATGAATGCAGGTGATACCTTCCAACACGCTATGGATATCGCTTTCGTTGGTGAAAGAGATAAATTCATGGTTATCTACCTTGCTAATCTAACTGTCTTTTCTAAATCCGATGAAGACCATCTGATACATCTGAAGCAAACGTTTGAGAAATGTCGAAAATTTGGTTTGTCCTTAAACCCCAAGAAGTCTCACTTTGCGATGCAAGAAGGTAAACTCTTGGGCCACATTGTGTCTCGAGACGAAATTAAAATCAACCCTAAAAGGGTAGAATCTATAAACACCATAAATATTCCTAGATATGTAAAAGAGATTCAATCATTTTTAGGAAAAATAATTTTTTTGAGAAGATTTATCCCAAACTTTTTTGAAATCATGAAATTGATCACAGATATGCTAAATAAGAACAACGAAGTGAAATGGACGATGTAAGCTAAAGCGTTGTTTGCAAGCATCAAGAAAGTTATCAGCGAAGCGCCCATACTGGCAAGCCCTGATTATCTAAAAGATTTCCTAATTTTATCATTCGCCTCCAAACACACAGTGGCAACAGTACTCCTCCAGAAGAATGAAGAAGGTTTCGAGCAACCAATAACGTTTTTTAGTAAAATTCTTAGAGATGCTGAATTGAGATATGATATAATGGAAAAACAAGTGTATGCTATGGTGAAGGCGTTGAAGGATTTTAGAACCTATGTGCTACACTCCAAGGTAATTTCATACGTGCCCACCAGTTCTGTAAAAGATATATTAGTTCAGCCCGAGAATGATGGGAAGAGGGGTCGGTGGCTTACTAAAATTCAAGAATTTGATCTAGAGGTGAAACTGACGAAACTAGTAAAAGGACGGGGTTTGGCTAAGCTCTTAGCTGAATCAAATTTCAGAGAACTCGGAATGAATAACCTGTAGGGATATGAAGGACTTGGGGACATAAATGAGCTCGATGACCAAATAGCTACAACTAGAATTAAAGAGAAGTTTTCCTTATCGGACTGGTATAAAGACATAGTGTCCTACCTACTGATGCTAAAATTCCCTAGTGATCTGTCTCCAGCTAAAGCCAGGACACTGAAGATTCATGCGGTGAATTACTATATATCTGAAAGCCAATTGTACTGTAAGGACTCATTAGGCTTCCTACTGGTTTGTTTAGTAGAATCAGAAACAGAGGGGGTCATAAATGAATTTCAGGAAGGAGTATGCGGAGGGCATCACGCCTAGAGGGAAACAACTTATAAAATCCTAAGGGAAAGATATTATTGACCTAAACTATTCTCAAATTTCAACACCAAAGTCAGATCTTGTAACCCTTTCCAGTTGTTCGCAGGCAAACAGAAGCTTCCAGCGCTACCTCTGGTTCCTGTCAAAACCGAACCCCTATTTCAACAATGGGGGTTAGATTTTATAGGTGAAATCAACCCGCATTCCAACACTCAACACAAATGGATCCTCACTACTATAGATTACTTCACCAAATGGGTGGAGGCTATTCCGACTAGAAAGGCGACCGATTCAGTGGTAATAGATTTCCTGGAAGTGAACATACTGTCTAGATTCAGTTGTCCCCGAAAGATAATCACGGACAATGCCCAGGCATTCAAGTCTATGGAAATGGTTAGTTTCTGCCAAAAATACAACATCATATTGGGCCACTCTACTACATATTACCCTCAAGGAAATGGGTTATCTGAATTGTCAAATAAAAGTTTAATTACCATAATTAAGAAAGTGCTGAGCGAAAACAAAAAATCTTGGCATGTGCATCTCAAGTATGCTTTGTGGGCAAATCAGATATGTATGAAGAGATCTATTGGTACTTTGCCTTTCCAAATGGTATACGGGATTGACGTGGTATTCCCTATAAATCTAGCAATTCCTGTAATGAAGCTTTGGCAAGATGATAAAGAAGAACCAAACCATGTCACAAGGAGAATAAATCAGCTGATTGAAGTTCAACAACACAGGGCTGAAGTGGACGAAAGGATGCAAAAATACCAGGACAACATGAAAGTGTTGTTCGATCATAAGGCCAAAAACAAAGAGTTCCTCCTTGGTGATTTGGTTTTGAAATGGGATGCTAGGAGGGAAGACTCAACAAAACATGGTAAATTTGATCATATCTGGTATGGACCGTTCAAAGTCTCAGCTTCTGAAGGGAAGAATTCATTTCTGTTAGAGAATTTGGATGGTAAAATCCTCAACGCCCCTGTCAATGGGCGTTATTTAAAGCACTATATGCAATAAATGAGTTCCAAATATCCATTGTATATACCGGTTTGTGCTTTATGTTTTTTATAGCTTTTCGGTAAGTTCACTTTCATCGCAAATAAAACAGGTTAGTGATTTTCTAGAAGTAGAGATATGAAATTTTCAACACATTGAATCCCATAAATCTTGAAGACCTTATACTCTTCATGTTGTTTCTTACAGGATTCCAGATTACAACCCAAACAACAAAAGGAGAAAACAGATGGTCATGTATCAAGAAATTGACTCACCCGAAACAGGTGACAAAAAGAAAAAGTAATTTTTTAAGAAGAGAAGGAAATGGTAAGGCAAAGGTATGAATTTCCAAAGTATCTGGGTTTCAAACAAATATCACTTAAACGTAGAAATGGTCTCACAAGTATGATATATTCACCTGACATGTCATTAAAAGAACAACTTTTTACTGTGGATTCTAAAAAGGCTCACCCGGATAAGATAAAAAATAATTAAAATAAACAAAGAAAGTAAAGCGTATCCAAAAAAAAAAAGGTTCCAAGAGTCAGGATTGCGTGTTAACATCTGGGTGTTTTGAAATCCAACGCCTTGTTTGTTTTCCTTTTTCCATCCTTGGTCTTCTCTCCTTAATCTTCGACCCCTTCCCATACCCTCCACAGAGGAAGAAGAAGTTACACTTTAGCTCTGGAAACTGGCGATCGAATCTTAGAAAATAAGCTGGCCTTCACGACTCCTCAGTCTCCTACTGAACAAAGTTATGTGTAGGTTGATCCTAACTCTCTTAGGTATTTTAACATGTTTCAAATGATTAAGTCTTTCTCAAAGGAAGATCCCTGGAAATAAATTATCCCATAATTTCCTGCAGACTAGGATGTTTTGAAGGTCAAGAGAAAGTTGGTCCAGAGTAGTCAAAGCAAGTTGACAGGCCTCTGTAGAGAATATTACACAGATATCACCCCTGGTATACTTTATACAAATTGATTCCCCCACTTCATATTCTAAAAGTAAAATATACGACAGATGGTGAAAGGAAATTCATAACTGATTGCCCCCATCTAGTCCAAAGAGACGATGAAAGAAAATTCATAAAATGATTGCCCTCATCTCAGCATTTAAATGAAAAATTACAGTTTGGAATGGTGAAAGGAAATTCAATAAAGGGAACCAGATAACTTCACTGGGGTATTGAACAAGCTCGTTGGAAGTGAAGCAATGTCTAAGATATCTATAAGGCTGTCATACATCAATTATACTACACTCTGGTAATTAGCTTTTTCGAAACTGGATCCACAACCCAAGTTCATGCAGGTCTCCCTGATTAAAAGCATGGAATTTACTTCATTTTGATGCAAGCTAAAACCTACAGGACCTATTGAATTTCCTAAGATTGTTTGGACCGTCTTAAGAAGACCCAAATTCAGTCTCGAGAAAGGGAAAGTTACCGTGGACTGTAGATGAGTTTAGAAAGCGTGTCGAGTTTTGAATTTTTTTTCAGAAATAAAGTTGAAACCTCAAAGTTCCCTCTATATCCTCTTTCCAAACAATTTTCACAGAAGCAAACTGATGACTCCATTTACCCAATACAAGCACTTGGTTTGTTGTCCTTCTCGTCCCGCAAGGAGACGAGATCCCTAGTTGGAGCCTATGTTGGAGCCACCCTTCTCTAAATAGGTGAAATGTTATACTTAAGTCCAAAAATATGGTTTTCGGGACTTCGTTTATTTCATGATTCTACCCACTAAAGCCGCAGTATCCCGACACACGAAATGGAGAATTTTTTTTAGTTCTAATCACCATTACTAAATGACTAAGTAGGGATTATCATATTTTATTACCTCGTACTCTTGCTCTCGGGAGTTACACGTTGAACGTTTCTCAAACCTCCAACTTGTGAAGTCGTGAAGTTGTGTTAAAGTTACCCAGGTTAATATCAAGAGTAAATCACTTTAAATCTTAGTTAATCATTATCGTCATTTCGTGACTTGGGGATTGCTTCCCCAAAAGGCAACACCTTTGTAAATCCAATCGACGAAGTCGCGATATTCATTAATTAAGAGTGGATTAATTAAAGGCTTAAGTCAAATCACAGACAATCAACTAAATCGCACCATCGCGATTTCAAGTTTTAGCGACTAAATCAACTAAATCAACTAAAAATGGATTAGCGACTAAAGTGCACTTAATTAAAAGAACTAAACTAGATTAATTAATGCCTTAAACAACCTTTAACACACACAGTTTACGGATGAATTTTTGAATGTTTCTGTGTTTTTCCATGTCATGAATCGTCAAGCATTTATGGCATTTATTTGAATTTCAGTGAGGTGATGGATAGTAAGATCTCGTTTTAATTATAAATATTTCTATTAAACGATTTGACCATTCTGTCAACAAGGACTCGCATGGGCTTAAATGATCAAGACAAAGGGGTGTCTTTCATTATTTCAGTTTTCATTTCTATTGCGCGCAGAGCCATTTCACTAGGATAACTTTTGTCTGTGTTTTCAAACTTTCCGACAGAGGATCTAGTTGCAAGGTTCTCTATCCTGACTCCACGAAAAGTGCCCAAGGAAGATGTCGAGAGTTCAAGTCAGGGTTCAGATGTTGTTTCTGATACCTCACCCCAAAGTATTAACTCTGTCAAATCATGGACGTACGTTTCCAACGTTCTGCAATACGAGTCGATAAACTGTTCGGATGATTCCACCGATAACGAGAAGGATGACTTGTCCTGATGATGAATCCTGATTCGGATTTGAAACGTAGACGACGAAATGACTCCAACTGTGGATTATCCGAACAACACATGTGAAAATACAAAATCGTTGCTCAAGAAGAGATGCACAAAATAGGAGCAAGGCCACGACTTCTTCCCTATTATGATATGATCAGATGGGCACTGGACCATGTGGACATCCTAATTAGGACAATTATTAGCAAACAGAGGGTGACAATTGGAACTTTCAGACTAGAGAATTTACAGGAAATGTATAAATTGTCACCCACACCAAACCTTACTCACAATGTTGAATTCATAGAGAGTTTCAAGAAGAAGGAATGCAAGCAGTATGGAAAATTTTTATCTGATCTGATCAAAGATTGGGTTTCGCACCCCACGAAATTCAGGGCTGATACTAATGGAATTTATTCAATCTCCTCCTTAGAGCCACAATTCAAGTATATAGCGATGATGTCCTGTAGGATATATGGGAAGGAGGACACTACTCACTTTTTCCTCCCATGGGTACCGCTTATTCATACAGTTGCTGAGGGTTTCTCTTTTGAATGCGGAAAATTTTTGTTTGACAGTCTGACTAGTCGAATTACCGAATATCGAGCATAGAGGGAGAGTAGCAAAGTGGATGCGTTCTTTATGTCTTCTTACATCATGGACGCTATTTGCTTCATGACACCTTTCCCATTAATGAACTGGAGATGGGCTCCATCTAATATAGAGCCTATTCATGTCTACCATTCAAAACTTTGGGAGGATAAAGCCAAAGAATTCGTCTACGAGATCTTCAACTTGGTAATGGTACCAGTGCATGTCTCCGTCTTTAGCCATTCACCTCCCAGGATTTCGGATAACATCACGGCCAACCTAAGTAGCATGGTAGATTGGTATATAGAAGTGGAATTTTCATACATTAGGGTCTTTGGCACCTCTGTTCCCCCATACGCTCTACCACTATTCTTTCCAGATAAGCTATCGTGTCACGAGATCGCCAGACAAATTGTGCTCGGCGGGATAAGAAAAGAGCTCAAAGGAGTATCGAAAAAGGTATGGCCGCCCTTTCCCATTCACATTGGTGCATATTACTTATTATTTTTTGGCCATGCCAGAGCCGAGGCTACGGCCTTAGAAGAAATGAAATTGGTTGACATTGATTTTAAGAAGCACGACCCTAATAAGGTTGTGAGTAATCACCTGGCGAGTTATGGCCTAAAGAAATATGAACATGAGGATTCGCCTCATGATGAAATATTTCAGGGTGAGAGGTCCTACTCTAAAGTCCTAAGTCATATTCAAGCCCTGTCGCCCGGAGATATGGTCGATTTCTTTAAATTCCAGGAGCACCGACAGAGTTGTCTTCCCCAGGTTTAACAAGGAGAAACCCAAAAAATTTTGATTACACAACAAACGGAAGCCAAAGGCTGAAAGGACTCGAGTCCTGACAAGGAGGAGAACCAAGAGAAAACAGGGGAAGTTGGGACCTCGAAACGAGGAGATGAAATACCCGATCAACAGGAAGGAAACCTAGAAAAGAGTATGCCGGTCAAGTAGGTCCAAAGTTAAGCAGAGATACCCTCGCAAGGGGTGGGTGACTCACTATCGCTCATATCAAGCAAGCAAGCCATAGACGCTATCCCGAAACAATCATCCAAGGAAATCGACAGTCACATTGCTTCTATCACACCCTTACATTTCACAAAGGGGAACCCCGATGCGGGATGGATTTTCAATGAAGAACTAATGCCCATTTCTATAGAAGAGTTACCTCCTAATGAATTTTTCTTCTATAAGAAAAGGAAGGTCGTGGTGAAGCAAGAATCGTATCAAAAAGCGGGCGCAATGGCTAAAAAATTTAAAATGCTGACAGAAGGAAAGGTCGTAGAAGAGGAAAAATTCATCGACGAGATAGCAGGAACACTGGGGGCTTATGCTACAGCCAACCAATATTCAGTTGGAACTTTGAAGGAATAGTTGAAATGAAAGAACCTCTTGATTGGTAAGCTGGAAGCTAAGGTGGCTATGGTGGAAGAAAATGCCAGAGATGAGGTGAGAAAAAGCCTCGAGCAAGGCAGAATAGCCGATCGACAGGAGATAGAGAAACTTAAATCCAACCTTGAGTAGATAGGCCAGTCGGTGCAAATAAGCCAAACGCAGGTAAGCCGACAGGAGCAACAAATAACACAGTTACAATTGAAATTGGATGTTGCCGAAAACTAGGTCTTAGACATAAAGATATTTAGATCCCAAGCCACCGAAATCCGACAAAAGGTATTAGTAGCTCAACAGGACTTGCTTGTTAAAGTGGGAACCATTCAGAATCACTTTCAGATGATAGATCAAGTGCTAGAAGATATCTCTTTGAGAGAAAGAGAATCTAGGGCGGCTCGGGTTGCTTTCTAGGAGGTTGTTATAGCCACAACGAAAGTAGAGATGGTCAGTAGTGTTACACGTCAAAATTACTCACTTTGATAGTGTCGCAAGTGTCGTCATTACAAAGGTCGCAAGTGTCGCATTTTTCTCGCAAAGTCGCAAGTGTCGCATGTTGCTCACAAGTGTCGCAGGTGTCAGGGAAGCATACTACCATGCTGCCTATGTCATGCCTATAAGGACATGAGAAGGACACTTGAAACACCTCAAACATTTGATTTGGAAGAGGAGAAATGAGTCAGCAGGCTTGCAAACCTTTTGCCATCTGAAAGCACCTCAAAAACTGAGTTTTGGAGGAGAGCGCTCCCCTATACCTCCTCTTGTAGCATCGACGCTCCCCCTTACACTGTCAGGGAGCGTTCTAACGCTCCCCTGGCCCTTTTGAGGGAGCATTATAGATTTTGAGAGTGCTGGCGCCCCCCTAAAGCCTACTAGGGAGTGCTACAATGCTCTGATGGCCCTTTTGAGGGAGCGCTACCTATTCTGGGCAGTTGTTAAGCTGTTGAGATGAATGGGGGAAGCATATTTTCATTCTTGGAAGGTAGTTGAGCTCGAATCCCTAGTCCAGCCATGATCCTAGGGCAGATCCTCAACTGAAGGAGGAAAATCCTCAACTTCCCCAAGGATATCTCAAGTGGTTGAAGCCTCTCCAAGGCTATATAAGCAAGCTTTCTAATGGTGAAAGGGGAATGGAAATGGAGAATCACACCAAACTTATGATCTCATAAGTGGTGCTGGAACAGAGCTGATTGGGGGAAGAACTGAAGATATGAAACTTATGATCTTGGAGGAAACTCACAGTCATCCAAAGGAGAGTGATCAGTGAAGCTGCTGTTATCCAGGTCATGGATCTTTCAGGCAAGGGTTATACGAAGGGGACATGACGAAGCTGTCGCATTCGCATCTACGATTGTAAGTACTACTGTCGTTATTCTCATCAATATGACACGCTTGGCCTGTTTCTTTCTAGTTTGTGTCTAATGTCACATGAACTTATCATTTATTGATAGATCTGTTTTCAAGCTAATATCAATAGAGTAGGAAGTGGTCGTATCTTGTTTTGTCCACAGAACTTAGCGAGGAGCAAAGGATTGGAGCGCAACTCGGAGCGTGTAGGGACAAACGTCGATAAAAGGTACTTCTGTCATCCTTCCTTCTCATGTGTTAGTTTAGATAGATTTGAAAGGAAGTCAGTGTCCATGTTAAGCATTTTCTGTCTAGATTTAGGGTTAATATCTTAGAGGTGATCTACCTGTCCGCAGGGAGATTTTCCTACAACAGAAACTGGCGACTCCACTGGGGAGATAGCCTAAAATTGAAACTTCTTGTTTTGGATTTTTCTCCTCATTGACCTTGTTCTATCCCTTGATTGTTTCAGACCTGGTTCACTCCTCTTTCATTTGGTTTCATGAGCTAATTGGCTCCTTGCCCTATCACACTCAACATAAGTGTCGGAATTAAATTGCAATTTTTTTTATTTTTTGACATTTTCTGGGATTTTTAGACCCTGGCGCCCCTATCCTAGTGTTAACAGAGCACCAACTCTCCCCCATAGATTTGCACAGAGTGCTATAACGCTCCTTGCCTTTGGCAACAGAGCGCCAACCCTCTTTGGCTCAAAAAACCCTCCAGAATTGCTTTTTCTGGGTTTTTCCTATGTGTCTCCTCTAATGAGTAGCCTTGTGAGTCAATGTTTCTTCCCTTTCAACTTTGACATCTATCTTTTTGAAGAACAAACATATTGTTAGTTGGATCTTGTAGCCTTCTTCACTATTTTCGTTGAGTTTTTCCTGTTGAGTGAAGCTTGAAACCCATGCATTGTTTTTCTCTCCTCATCAGCTGAGCAAAAACCCCGGTGAAGGTCATCAAAGGCCTACAAACCTCTTTGTCTCAATTTCAGTCAAGATCATCTGTTCTTCAACTTTTACTTTTGGGTGTGAAGTTTGTTTTTCTCTTTGATTGTTTCTTTTCTTTTTCTTTTTCGTTTCGATTTCTACGAAAGGGTGTATTGTTTGTGTGACTTTTGCTTGTGCTAGTTTGGTTTTCATTCATACAAGAAAGATAATTAACAAAATGAGCATTGTGTTGTATTAAGCATCATTCATACGCAAACAATAAAAGACATCTTTATGATTGATTATGCATATTAGAAGGCATTTAAAAGTTTTTGCATTACATCAGGATTTGATTGAGAAAAAAATCATTTGAGGGCATTCATTATTCGTGCTTGATTAGTGAAAGAACTTTCTCTCTCCCTTAGATAGATATTCATCGAAAGGAAATGATTGCTTATCATACTTGATGCATTCCTTGGGTTTGAGTCATAATTCCATTTGTTTCACTTCCATGCACCCCTTTGCGTAAAGAACAGCCATAAAAATCAATGCTAATTAAAAGTTATCTAGAACTTTTCTTTTCTAGGATCCTCCACCAACAGTAGAATAGGCTTAGTAATTTGGATTAGGGTTGTGAGCATAACTCTCCAAAGTTTCCTAAACAAATAATAGTATCCTGAGTTTAGGGAGAGTAAATCCAGTTATCGTATAAGTCTGCCTGGGATCCCCCTCTCACACAGGGGTTACGCACGAGGTCGCATTCGGGTGAGCTACGGGGACTAACCCTCTGTGGTTTAACTGATTGTGGTGGTCGGATCGTATTATGGGGATCACTTTGAGGTAAATCCACAATTACTGCGTGGAAGCCTTTTAGTTGATTTCGGGCTTGATACCCTGCCTGTACGTTCGGATCAGACGGTCGATTGTTCCCGCCCAGGGGCTGACTGCGAATTAGTAACCTTAGTGGCCATAATCTTTAGGGTCTTACACAAGGTGACGGTGATGGGAAGTCTCACTGTACCTAGAACAGACATTGGTCAAACTCACTCGGGCTCCTTGGAGGGTAAATCCACAATTACTGCATGGAAGCTTGCACCAAGGCGTAATTCCGTTAAGCAGGTCACCATTGTAACTGTTCCACCCTATCCCGCCCCTTCTGGACTTGATCACGCGACGTTGGATTTCATCACCAACCAGTACGGTCATCAAAAGAAGGTCCTGTTTGCTTGGTTGTGATTCTTAGATTCTATTAGCGTATGTTGTTTCTTTTACTTAGTGGACCTTAGGTCGAGTTAGTGTTAATGGCATCGAATCCTGGGAGTACCAATGGAGGAACCCCTTCTTTTGGGGAACCTTATACCTTTCCTTCATTTGGAAACTTTGGTCCTCCATATGTTGCCACACTGAGTCTTCCAGGACTAACTATTGGATTACCAGTTTGGTTGTTCCCCACTCCGGTGATCCCAAATCCTCCCAATGTTTCAGTTGCACCTAATACTTTGGATGTCAATACACCACCCACACATCAACCTCATGTCGACTTTTTGCCTTCTTCGTCCATCAAGTCTCATTCCATTTCTCCTTCTTCTCCTATTGAAAACTCTAAAGCAAGTAGCCAGGTTGATCAAAAGAAGAAGAAACAGAAAGAGAAGAAGAAGAAGAACCCGAAAAGGACCAAGGCCCCAACAACATCAGATGTTGGCTCTAAGAAACCAGTTACTGTTAATAGTTCTGGGAGTGCTGATGAGGTCAACAAGATTAAAAGGAAGAATACAAAACCCAAATTCCCTTGTAGCCTTTGTAAGGGTGACCACTTTCTGAGGGATTGCCCCGGTCTTACCCAGGTCTTAGAAATGTGTTCCTCCACGTCATCAGCCTCTGTCAGTCATGTTGATGATACCCTGTTAGCTAGTGATGTTCAGGTTGGTAAGAAGAAGAAAATTGTCAAGTTCCCTTGCATGTTATGTAAAGGTAATCATTACTCTCACCTTTTTCCTCGCATGGACGAGGCTTCTTCTCTTTTGGAAAAACTTCAACTTCCAAAAGGTTATCATAAGATTTCCTCCAACCCATCGTTGGTTGATGGACTGGTCAATCTAGTTCCATCCCTGGTCAGTCCGGTTGATCAGGTGGTCAATCTAGTTTCCTCCTTGATTGAGCCACGAACCCAAATAGTTGATCCAATTCCATCATCGATCAGCCCCACTCTTTATAAAGAGAGTGACACCAAAGCGGTTGATCCGTTTCCATCCATCGACCCCATTCTTCCCTTGGAGAATGAAACCCAAGCGGTCGATCCAGTTTCACCATCGGTCGATCCCATTCCTCCATTGAGAAATGTCAAAGTGGTTGATCCAGTCCCTTCCTCGGTCAGTCCCACTCTTCCTCTGAAGAGTGCTAAAGTGGTCCATCCAAGTCCACCATTGGTTGATTCGATCCAATCATCGGTCGATCCTACTCTCCTTCTAGAGAGTAAACCCGATACTTCCCATGTTTTTCTCGTTAATACAGACTCTACCATGCTGGGGTGAATTCCTCCTTCTCTTGCGAAACCCCCTCCAAGTACTGAATCCATCCTTTTTGATTGGGGTGTACTAACTGGACCTTGTCTTCCCTCTCATGTTCCTTTCCAGATTACAGTATAGGTTCGTGGTCGAGAAGTTCCTCAAACATTGATAGATGAAGGTGCGTCCGTTAGTATTTTGTCTTCTGTTTCTTGGTACGCTTTGGGTTGTCCGCAGGTTGCACCGGTTACACAGAATCTGTTATCTTTTAACAGAGGAACTAGTCAACCGTTAGGGATCCTTCCTCAGTTTCCTGTAACTTTGGGAGGGAAAACTGTCTTTATCGATGTCATGGTAGTCCGAGACCCCTTGGATTTCGCTTTACTCCTTGGGCGGGATTATGTCTATGCCATGAAAGCTATTGTATCCACTCTTTTCCATGTGATATATTTTCCTTACGAGGGAAGAATTGTGACTATTGATCAACTTTCATTCATCGGCCCCGACTGGGTTACCTCCCTAAGTGGTTCTTATATGCAGACAGTATCACCCCTGCCAAATGTCAATTATGTGGCGTTGTCTCCCATGACCTCAACTTTCGATGATTTGGATCCGGTAGTTGACATGGTGATATCTTCGGTAGGATTATTGGATCCTGATCTCCTTACTCCTATCATGACCCTTGACATGTGTCCTTTCTCAAGTGATTATCTTCCATCCAGCGAAGATCTCTTGGAAGCCATGATCGAGTTTTGTCCCTTGACATGGTATCCTTCCAGTGCGTTATCTTCTTGGAAGTCGTGATCAAGAAGAATCCATGAGCACAGTTTCTCTTCTCTGTGGCAAGCTCGTTAAAAAATGAAACAGAGGCCACTAGCTTTCATGCTGGGGGCATCATGAGCATAGTTTCTCTTCTCTGTTGCAAGCTCATTAAAAAATGAAACAGAGGCCACTAGCTTTCATGCTGGGGGCATAATGAGCATAGTTTCTCTTCTCTGTGGCAAGCTCGTTAAAAAATGAAACAGAGGTCTCGAGCATAGTTTTCTTCTCTGTAGAAAGCTCGTTAAAAAATGAAACAACAATCTGGGGATCGAACCTGGAACCTTGAGCATAGTTCTTTTCCTGTGTCAAGCTCGTTAAAAAATGAAACAATCACCTCTCCCTTCAAGTTGATTCTTTCGCCAGATCTCGTAGATGTC
>ML804480.1:118910-133183 GCA_009831015.1 Picea engelmannii
GGAACTGAGAGAGTTCTCTTTTAAGTGTTTTTCCAAACTCTATAATCCTGAAAAACCTTCGAGTTTTCTGTCTTTGGACTCGTTAAAGCACACATCGATAGACCCATATGGGACCGAACCCTTACTTCTTCCGGTTCGTTAAAAGAAGGAAGAGGAACTTACCGAAGGTGAGTTATATCGAGCATGTGTTATCCTCCTCGAGCTCATTAAATCAAAAAGAGGTACTCGTCTATCTAGATGGGGGAAAAAATTTAAAGGAACTAGCCAAACAGTCTCTTGAGAACATCATCCAACACTTCTTAGAGTCTCCCTTGAACACAACACTTTGTCATTTTGCACATATCATAATCTGCTGAACCTCTACACTGAGCCAATCCTTTGAGTTCCTTTCGCTCCTTTGGGTCACCCGACGCAAGTCACAGTATCCACTGCATAGTTTTGGTCCATGACATGTTTCGTTGTTGTGCCTCAGTGTTCAAGGGAAGTATCCGCCTCGAGAGTCAGCCATCCCAAGTATCTTGCCTCAAGACCTGTGTCAGTCCATGTCCGTTTGATCTACCAATTACATCTCCATGACCATTTCATGTCGTTGATGGGGGATACATCAAGGCCCTCCCTCGACGAGTCTATTCCTGTCGACTTCAACACATTATCCAGGAATTAGACTTAGAAACCAGTTAGTACTTTGGGACCTGCATGCCTCAATTGCAGGCCTCCTCACATTCGACAGTAGGTTTACATCATTAACCTCTGATCGAATGATTCCACGAGTGTTCGACTTCAGCTCATCTATTCACACTCGCTGGAATGTACTAGGGTACCTTGGGAATCATTGGCATTAATGGTGATCTCCCTCGCACTTGTTAATGGTTCACACCATTGACCGGTAATCAAGTGGTTTCTGCCGTGTTCGACATCAGCACATCTATTCGCATGGTCGGATTCGTACCATATTGGGATTGGTAAGAAGACCCTGGGTTGAGCGATCACTTTGATATGTGCTTTGCCCAGGCTGCGTAGGAGTTTTTATTGGACAAAGAACACATACACTGTTACATAGATCCACTTTGTATTGGTCGTGGCTATGTCTTGTCATCTCGTAGATCCACTGTGTATTCTTCGTGGCTACAACTAGTCTGAGTCATCAAAGTATAGATCCACATTGTATCTTCGGTGGATATACCTTTTTATCAATACGATTATGGATCCGCAGTGTATTTTATGACGGCCATATCTTGAAAATCTTGATCACCCAAGCATAGGTATGCCTGCCTTGGGTTTTGAAATATGTCATGATATTTGTTGGATGTTTGTGTGCAGCTTCCGTCAGGTTCTCCGAGTCTATACCCTTGCTTGAATGTCTACAAAGTATTTCAGTTATCAGTTCCTATATTCTAACTTCATACTTTGGGGGGCAATCTGTTACACGTCAAAATTACTCACTTTGATAGTGTCACAAGTGTCGTCATTACAAAGGTCGAAAGTGTTGCATTTTGCTCGCAAAGTCGCAAGTATTGCATGTTGCTCACAAGTGTCGCAGGTGTCAGGGAAGCATACTGCCATGATGCCTATGTCATGCCTATAATGACATGAGAAGGACACTTGAAACACCTCAAACATTTGATTTGGAAGAGGAGAAATGAGTCTGCAGGCTTGCAAACCTTTTTCCATCTGAAAGCACCTCAAAAACTGATTTTTGGAGGAGAGCGCTCCCCTATACCTCCTCTCGGAGCGCCAACGCTCCCCCTTACACTGTCAGGGAGCGTTATAACGCTCCCCTGGCCCTTTTAAGGGAGCGTTATAGATTTTGAGAGCGCTGGAGCCCCCCTAAAGCCTACTAGGGAGTGCTACAATGCTCTGATGGCCCTTTTGAGGGAGCGCTACCTATTCTGGGCAGTTGTTAAGCTTTTGAGATGAATGGGGGAAGCAATTTTTCATTCTTGGAAGGTAGTTGAGCTCGAATCCCTAGTCCAGCCATGATCCTAGGGCAGATCCTCAACTGAAGGAGGCAAATCCTCAACTTCCCCAAGGATATCTCAAGTGGTTGAAGCCTCTCCAAGGCTATATAAGCAAGCTTTCTAATGGTGAAAGGGGAATGGAAATGGAGAATCACACCAAAATTATGATCTCATAAGTGGTGCTGGAACAGAGCTGATTGGGGGAAGAACTGAAGATATGAAACTTATGATCTTGGAGGAAACTCACAGTCAGCCAAAGGAGAGTGATCAGTGAAGCTACTGTTATCCAGGTCGTGGATCTTTCAGGCAAGGGTTAGACGAAGGGGACTTGATGAAGCTGTCGCATTCACATCTACGATTGTAAGTACTGTTGTCGTTATTCTCATCAATATAACACGCTTGGCCTGTTTCTTTCTAGTTTGTGTCTAATGTCACATGAACTTATCATTTATTGATAGATCTGTTTTCAAGCTAATATCAATAGAGTAGGAAGTGGTCGTATCTTTTTTTGTCCATAGAACTCAGCGAGGAGCAAAGGATTGGAGCACAACTCGGAGCGTGCAGGGAGAAACGTCGATAAAAGGTACTTCTGTCATCCTTCCTTCTCATGTGTTAGTTTAGATAGATCTGAAAGGAAGTCAATGTCCATGTTATGCATTTTTTGTCTAGAGTTAGGGTCAAGCTCTTAGAGGTGATCTACCTGTCCGCAGGGAGATTTTCCTACAACAAGTAGCTCCAAATTATCCATCGCAGAACACACCAGAGGGAATACCTTACTGAAGGTGTGGGAGAAGAATATATTAGAGAGCAAGGGAAGAGCTAAACAGTTGAGGAATTCTTGTGAAGAAACATTCACCTTGATAAATAAAATTTGGTTAGACCTTGATAAGGAAGGCAGTGTTGGGACACTGGGAAAAATAAATATAGCTAAACACCTGCTAGATATCAAGGAAAATGTGGAAAAGGAGCAAGCTGAAATATCCCAAATGAGTCAGGTTGATATTGTCCAAGTGGACAAATGGCTAGTAAATCCAAGTTTACAATTATGGTCTATCATCACGGAAGACCGACAAGTGGGAAAAAGATTGCCAAAGTTGGCAAAGAATTTTTACACCTTTGAGGCAAACAACCAAGCAGAGCCTTCCAAGTTGATAGCCGAGTTGATTGAAAGGTGCGTCAATTGCATTGAGCAGGTGAAAGGGCAGGCTTCTGGTGTTAAATAATGATAGATGTCACTATGTTATATTTCTGGAGCCAGAGGAGAAAAGAAAGGAAGACGCTCTGCCCTTACGAAGGAAGACAAATAACGAGGAAATGAAACGCTCCAATTTTTATTTGTAACTGACAAGTTTCTGGAACAATTGGAATTCAAAATGTTTAGAATTTTTGTTTAAATATACATTTTGAAAGGAACCTGAGGGGGGCATTTTCTTTTTGAGGACCAATTGTAATAGACGATTTCCTATGCCAAACTTAATGAAAAAGAAATTTAGAGACTCCAAATTTTGTGAAGACTAAGTTGTGTGTTATTCTCTGTTATCTCATGTCCATTTTCATTTCTCATATATATCTTTGATGAATGCTAAGCTGCAATTATGTGCAACTTCTACTGTGGTGATCAACTGTCTAGTCTTCTAAACATTTGCAGATTTTCCTATGTATCGACTGTTAGCAAGTACAAGACCTATGAATTAATTAGATCTCTATATTTTATGCTTTGTCAAAGTGTTTTCTTGTCTATTTTCTTCTTCTGTTACAGGGTGAGATTCTCCCTCGGTTGGAGCCTTGCATTGTTGACAGCTTAATGTTTTCTTACGTTTCATGCATGATTTTTTCATAGTTAACTTAGTTACGGGAAAAGGCCTTTGGCTTTGTTATACTATTAATTTAGATCTGAGAAATCTTTCTTATATAATCTAAAATTGAAATAGCATTTTAAGACATCAACCCCCTTTAAAGCTCAGTTTCTCCATGACGGTATCCATTGTAAGACAACCCAACATTGAACCCGACCTATCAGATCAAACCAGCATCGCTTTGAATCTCTTCGATACTACACTTAAGGCTGCCATCACTCGGGCATAGCTCAAACGTTCATGGGCGGCCATTGAACAGGATATCAACATCCAAGAACATTTGGAAGCTAGACAAAGAAAACTCAGAAATCAACCATAGCTTCCTTCCCTGAAGTTTGTTCTTTCCCTTTTTATTACTCACTCACTTTGGGATGCCTAGACTCTATACTTTATAGCCTTAAGTACAGACTCTGGAACAACACCTCCTACTCTCCTATATATACCAAGGAGACCTTTTCATTTGGAATCGTCTTGTATTTGGAAATTTATGTGGTGTATAAGGAGTTTTCCCCCTCAAAGAAGCGTATTATCTGAAATTTTGTCTTTTTCAAGGTGTTGAGTACTTATTCTGAGGTTTTTCTATGCTCTCTTGGTATTTGGTTCCTAACACTCATGTACATTGCAACAACCAAGCTCATCCAAAAAATCATGTGGCACCTCAAATGCTTCATCAAGAACTGCCTTAATATACTTAGCAACTTGGCTAGCCAACTGTTGGTTGGGTGTAATACCACACCACTATGTCTCCAACACTTCAAAATGTTCCAAATATGTTGATGTGTTTTCTTCAACTGTTGCTTGGTGATTGAAATTAGTGCTTCATTCCTCTAAGGCACTCAAATTTTTCCCAATTTCTTCCACAGTTGGAAAAGGTTCTACCAAAACCTTCATTTTTCTTATGTTTTTTTTAGTTTGTCTCATCACAAATTTACTGAACACCCTATTTGAAATGGTTAACCACTCTCCTATAATAGCCTTCAATTCTAGTTCACATAGACCCTACTAAACATTACATAGAAAATTGTCTTAATTAATTTCATCTTGTTGGTCTCTGCAATGATGAATCACACTCAACGAGTGCTCAAACTCATGAACCCTTTCTTGAAGTGTTACATCATGTTGAAATCAAAGGTTTTCCTAGCTAAGTGCTTCAACACACTGCTTAGACTACATGCTAAAGTTGTTATCTATAAAAAAACTTGGGATCCTCATGGTTTTCCACTACTAGTGCACTTTTTTTAGTGCAACACATTTTCCCTTGGTGAGTGCCCCTGTCAAGAATATCTACAAATATTTCTAGATCAAGCCTCGCCAAGGAATTATAATTTTTTTGTAGATTGTTGCCAAATACTTTGAATCCTTGTTTGGTACTTGCTTAAATTATGCATACTTTGTTGTGACACATATCATGTAAGGTACAATGCTTAGGCTTTCTAGTCAATTGATTTCACTACTAATTAATGTACATCTACAGAATGAATCAAGGATGACTTAGCTAAGAGAATGGACCATGAATGTTTTTGTTAACTTTTTCTAACATGGAAACATCAATTCACATTAAAGAAAATTATTGTCAGGTTGACCATTGAAAAGTGATATATCCCTAATTCTCATTGTTGGGGTCATACAGCTTGTCATTATATCCTATGTTCCATGTACAAACTTCAAGTTGAAGGGTTCAATGAAAATTGGAATCATGATAATGGTTGGATGTTGCAATTGACTAGATGCTAAATCTATGGTTAGATATACCTATCTTGACTAGATAATTAAATCCAAGACACTTTTCCATAATTAGAATCCAAATTAATTATGACCCTAGACCTTTCTTATGAACTTTTATTATTTGATTAGTATATGCTCATATGGGACTAGTTATAATGTTTTTCATCTTAAGTTTCTATTTTGTTGGTACTCAGACTAAATTCATGTGCATATTTATTTTTGAAATTTGGAGGATATGTGACTAAGGTAAGTTAACCTACCCCAATAGGATGATATCCTTAGGTCATCTTGCTTGCGATGATATACTTAGTTCGTCTAGCTCACGATGGCATCCTTGTGTTGTCTCGCTCATGATGATATCCTTGGTTTGTCTCACTCACAACGACATCCTTGGTTTGTCTCACGTGCGACAATATCCTTTCTTTGTCTTTCTCGCAATGATCTCCTTGGGTCGTCTCGCTCGCGACGTCATCCTTGGGTTATCTCGCTTGCGACGATCTCTTTGGGTCATCTCGCCCGTGAGGACATCTTGGATCGTCTCACTTGCGACGATGTCCTAGGTTTGTCGTAATTTCCATGACACGTGATATGATGTTTTGGGGGTCCAATCTTCGTCACCATCTCCACAACATAATGTTGCAAGAGCATCAAAATGACCATTGCAAAACGACGCAAATTTACTAGTGATACTTTCCCAGGCACAAGTGTAAAGAACAAAAAAAAATTATGGCCATTTCAAAGGATGTTTCTGATGAAGAGGTTGAGGTTTCACCTGAATCAAAGCTACCCAAAACAAATGATCCTACGCAACACTATGATCCTCCTGAAGTTGAACCACTGAATTCACTAAATGCTCTCACTAGTTTTTCTACTCCCCAAACCCTCAAATTGATTGGTTACATTAAGCACATGAAAGTCATCATCCTAGTTGACAGTGGCAACACTCATAATTTCATTCATCACCACCTTGTGCAAGAATTCAATTTCTATATTTGTGATGTCAACAATTTTCAAATCATGATTTCCAATGGTGGTTCCATGAAATGTGGGGGGCGTTGTGAAAATGTGTGCCTACAAATTGGTTAGTATAACCTCAAATCTCACATGTTTTCTATTGACATGAGTATTGTGACATTGTTCTTGGTGTTTAATGTTTACACACTCTTGGCCCCATCACCATGTATTTTAAGGAATTAAATATGCAATTCCAGCATGAAGGACAAAAATATAAATTCCAAGGCATCACAATAGGGTCTCCGGAGATCATCGGTTCCCATCGCATGGAAACGTTAGTCAAAAAAGGTCATTCTATCATCATTTCCCAACTCCATTCCATTCAAGCAGTTGAAACACCCCCGATACACCCTGGCCTTCAAGCGATCCTTTCCCGCCATCCCATTTTTTTCCAAACTCCCCAGGGCCTCCCGAACTCCCATGGAGACCATGCCCATTACATTCCTTTAATCTCCAACAATATTCCTCCCAATTTTCTCCCTTATCGTCATCCCTTTTCTCAAAAAAATGAAATTGATAAAATTTTCCAAGAATTGTTAGAAGTGGGTGTTATTCATCCCAGTGCTAGCCCTTATTCTTCTCAGGTTGTCATCATCCTAAGAAGGAAGGAACTTGGCGCATGTGTCTTGATTTTTGTTCCCCTAACAAACTTATCATCAAGGAAAAATTTCCCATTCCTATCATAGATTACCATCTGGACGAACTTAGTGGGGATCAATACTTTACCAAACTTGACCTACATTTGGGCTACCACCAAATACATATGAAAGAGGAAGACATCCCCAAGACTGGATATCACACTCATGAGGGCCACTGTGATTTCTTAGTCATGCCCTTCGATCTTTGTAATTCCCCCTCCACTTTTCAAAGCCTCATGAATCATGTCTTTCATCCTTTCCTCCATCACTTTGTGTTAGTTTTCTTTGATGATATTCTCATCTATAGTAAAACATGGCCAACCCATCTCACCAATGTAGATCAAGTTCTCCATCTCCTCTCCAAGCACCAACTTTTCCTCAAACAATATAAATGTGCTTTTGGCACCTCTGAAGTTGATTACCTGGGTCATATTATTGGCAAGGATTGTGTACGGGTGGATCCCGAGAAAATTGATGCTATGAAGAATTGGCCTCGCCCTAAAACTCTTAAAAGTATGCATGGTTTCCTCGGTTTAACAGGATATTATAACAAGTGTTTTAAGAATTATGGAAAAATTGTGGCTCCTCTCACAACTCTCCTTGAAAAGAATACTTTCAGTTGGACTCGAACAACTGGTGATTCCTTTAAAGCCTTGAAAGAAACTATGTGCACTACTCTTGTCCTGGCCCTATCTGAATTCACCAAGACCATTGTTCTGAAATGAAATGGATATGGGAGAGGAATCATGGCAGTCTTCATGTAAGATGTATGACCTTTGGCTTTCAACGACAAACATTTTTCGGACTGACATCTAGGCCAATCGATTTATGAAAATAAAATGTTGTCTATTTTTCATGCAGTGGATCTCCGACGCCCTTATCTATTGGGACAACGCTTCCAAATAAAACAGATCATCAAAGCCTCAAGTACTTTCTAGAACAACAAATTTCATCCCTGGAGCAACAAAAATGGGTGACCAAGTTGTTTGGTTATGATTATGAGATTGTTTACAAGAAGGGAAAATAAAATGTGGTGGTTGATGCTCTTTCCCAGAAATATGAAGTTGAAGGGTCCCTCTTTTCCCTCTCATTCATTGTAGCAGAATGGCTTCAAGTTGTTCGACAAGAATGGTTTCAAGACCCCAAAATTTCCATCCTAATCCAAAAAATTCAATAGGATCCACAAGTTGCTCCAAGGTACTCTTGGCACAATGAAGAGTATCACTATAAAGGTCGCTTGTATTTAGGAAAACATTCGACCCTTAAACCCAAGGTGCTCTCTGAGTTTCACGCTTCACCTACAACAAGCCATTCAGATTTTACCAAAACTTATGAAATGGTAATACGATCTTTCTTCTGGGATGGTATGAAACAGGACATCCACATATTTGTGGCCAAATGTGATACATGTCAGTGCAATAACGGAGAGATTGTCAAACTTCCTGGTAGACTCCAACCCCTTCCGCTTCCACCTACTATTTGGATGGGTATATCCATTGATTTCATTGTTGGCTTACCCAAATCAAGAAACAAGTTAGTCATCATGGTGGTAGTGGATCATCTTTCCAAATATTCTCATTTTTGTGTTGTTCAACACCTGTTCATAACATCCACAATGGCTCAAATTTTATGGATAATATCTTCAAACTCCATGGAATGCCTCATTCTATTATTTTTTACTGTGATCCCACTTTTACCAGCAATTTCTGGCAAGAACTATTCTGGCTACAGGGAACATAACTGCGTCTCAACACATCTTATCATCCCCAGACTGATGGCCAAACAGAAGCGGTAAACAAGTGTTTGGAAACATATTTGAGGTGTTTTGCGTCTTACAGACAAAATTAGTGGGTTTAGTCGTTACCCCTCGTTGAATGGTGGTACAACACTTCTTATCATACTACCACTCACATGACTCCTTTTGAAGCAGTCTATGGAAAGAAGCCACCATCGATTCTCCCATACATGTTGTGTGTCTCCAAAGTTAAGGAAGTTTATTGCAATATTATCGTCCGCATGAAAATTCTCCATACTCTCAAAGACAATTTGGTAATGCCTGAAAATCACATGAAGCAATAGGAAGATCATGGTCCTTCTGAACTTCACTTTTCTAAAGGGGATCAGTTGTTTCTCCACCTCCAACCATACAAGCAAACTTCACTCAAATCCCAACAATGTCAGAAACTTGCACCAAAAATTTATGGTCCTCATACTATTATCAAACATGTGGGGCCAGTGGCCTATCAACTATCTTTTCCTAGTCACTCCAAGCTACATCCTATTTTTTATGTTTCATTCCTGAAGAAAGTGATTGGCACCGAATTCCACACTCAGACTAGCCTACCAAAGTTGGATGAAGAAGGTTCCATTTGGTTGCAGCCACAATTTGTATTGGACTAGAGAGATTAAACTCTCCATCAACGCACCATCAAGGAAGTTTTGGTTCACTGGAAGGATACTCCACCAGAAGAAGCCACATGGGAACTGGCTACCATTCTGCAATAGTTTCCTCATCTTAAGCCTCGAGGACAAGACTCTTTTTTAAGGGGGAGGGAATGTTAGGGACCTAAACCCTCACGAAGATAGAGCAATATATTTCCCATGTAATAAAGGTCGGCATCGGTTAATAAATGTGAACAAGTCAATGTAAGAAGACCTAATAGAAGATTTCACTTCTAGAAATATATTTCTCTAGAATGTTATTTAGAAGAAAGAATTAGTATAAATAAGAGTAGGAGGCATGAGAAAGCTTGTATTGAGAATTATTGTAATAGATCTCTGCTTTGTTGGAGGTTTCCCCCTCGAAGAGGCAAGTGAACATTGCTTTCTTTGAATACAAGTATTATTTCTGGTGTTTCTCTTCTCATATTTTGTTTTTCCATTGATATTCACTGAATATTCCTTATTTTGCATATTATATTACATCCGGTACCTTACAATTTAGTATTGCCAGTCCCTTTTCTCCAACTTAATTTTGGTTGGACATTATTCCCCCTTTCCCTAGCCTAATGTGAGCTCATAAATCTGCAACATATATTTTCACTAATTATAATTTCCATGTTTTGTTTTCCAATTAAAAATGATAATATTTTGCAGTATCATAGACTGCCATTAAATTGCATATCTTATTTGGAATTAGGAGACCAAATTTATAAAATTTAAATAAAAAACACACCCTTAATTGAGCACTCTCTTCCTGGTTGTTCTGAAAGAGTTGAGCAAGATCTTTCTTGAATTGCCTACACTACAATTCCCTATTATTCTTCAATATTTTGTTCTGAGAGACCATTAGCTTCAACAAGTTCTTGTTTCTTATCCATCTAAAACACCCATATCAATGGACCAAAATAATACAATAAATACAATAAATTTTTATCTACCTAAGTTCTAACTATTTGTATTTTCTGCTAGAAGAAGACATATTCCCTTTTTTTGTATAAGGCCTATTAGAGATAAACTAAAATACCAATAGTATCTATGCTTTGTGTGGAGGACGGATGCAGGATTTCTATCAGAGGAACCATTTGAGGGGATTTTTCCAAATAACCCACCTTTTACTGAACTGTTGAAGGCCTCAGGTTTGATAGGAAGCAACAACTCTAGACCATACTTCTCTCACCTGGGATGGTCTCCACTTTCAACGGCTCCTGACTTATTTCAAGTGTGGATCCCAATAGGGTTGGATTTGGGTAAGTATTTTTCCTTTGATCCAAGCAATTTTATTGAATCTCCACCTCTGTTTATATCCCAGGCCTCTTGTGAGGAGGTTTCGAATCACATACCCTCTTTTCCCATAGGGTCACATGAGGCTATATGGAGGAAGTAGCTCCAAGATGACCTAGGGGATAAGCCATCAGTAAAAAAATGTAAAAACCCGGCTGGTATAAAGCTAGACGCTCAACCTCAAAAGTTAGCTCTCGAGGATGAATTCATGCTTCCTAAGGTTCCAAACATGGAGGAAAAGGCGGTGGTGGGTCAAGAAAATAGTTGTCATTTGGGAATCAACTCGCTGAGGGATTAGGTAAAAGGGTCATGGATGGTTTTGCTGATTTCTTTTCCCTCAATCCATTTATTGTCCAAGGGATGGTTCATGTTAAAATTTCAGAGCATTACTGATGTGCCCAAGGTGTTGAAATATCCATGGTGCATATACTCGACATCATTTCTCCTTAAGTTATGGATGTTGTTATTCTATTCCAGTCATGAAAGAATCATTGAACTTCTGATTTGGGTTCGTTTGTCGAGACTGTCACCTGAACTTTTGATGGATAATGGTTTTGAACACTTGGGGAATGAACTTGGAACCTATATGGATGCGACCATGTATTTCATCTCCAATGGAAGGATATCAATGGACCGTATCCTAGTCTCCCTAAATTTCAAAAAAAGTATCTCGGCATAAATTGAGCTGATCTGGGGGGACATAGTTTTTATGCAAAAACTAGATTATGAGGGCATCCCATTTAAATGCCATAGGTGCCACAATCATGTTCATAGGGCCACCGAGTGCACCCTTCCCATGAAACAAAAGAGGAAAGATATTTCAAGGGAGAGGGAAAATAAGAGAGGGTCTTTGCTTCTTGGGGAGGCATCCTTCAATCATTCATCGAAGAAAGGCAGGGTGGAGATTGGTGACTGTGGATATAGAGCACAGAGTTCCAGGGAGGATTCATGGCGTTAGACCATTATCATTTCCCCTTGTTTGGGCTTAGGTTCGAACTCAAATAGAGGATCCCCAACGTCCTCTGAAGCCACCAATAAAATGATACATAAGGGAATTGAAACACATTTGGGTATTCCCCCATGATCCGCTCCTTTAAATTTTTTGTTTCAGTCTTTATATTTTTTGGGAGAAAATTGGGCAGGAACTCTGAAGAATATCCCTTTTTCCCCAAAATTCTCCACTATCTACCCTCTCTCCTTTTCATAGTCACCTATGGTTCACCTTTCCTTATTTCAAGCTCCTCTCCCTACCCTTTCCCACACATCTACCCTAAGCCAAGACTCCTCAATTTTATCTGAAGAAGACATGGTGTGCTATCAGTTGAGAAATCAACACATTCCTACTTTTGGAGAGTTAAATCATAAGTTGTAGGGGTTGCGGTTAAAACATTTTCCTTCTTCTTCAGGTAATGGGAGGGGGAGAAGATCCTACCTTTCAAAAGATCAGTCTAGGGAAACCATGGATATGCAATCTGGACGCCAATTGTCCATCATTGGGGCGCTTAAAGTAGTGCAAACCCCGAAGGGGGTGAAAAATGAAAGTACTCTCTTTCAATTGCAGGTGCGTGGCGATCCCATCGAAGAAAATTTCCCTCCATGGGTTAGTGGAGTCTACTCAACCGAATATTATGATGCTTCAGGAGACCCTTAGTGATGAAAAATTGGTTGTCCCGCTACTAGAGAAACTTTTCAAAGGATGGAACTTCATTGGTTTGGATGAAAAAGGCCACTCGAGGGGTTTTTCCATGGGATGGCAGCTAAGGTCTATCAAGATCATAAATTCTCGGGGTTTTTATTTAGGGATAGACATGACTGCCAGTGTGGGAGACATGGGAATATGTTTCACGATTTTAAATGTATATGGCCCCTCTCAAGAGCACATTTAGTTATGGGACAAACTTTTAGACACATCCTTCACAAAGGAATTGAATCTCATCCTTGAGGGAGATATAAAATTCTCCCTGGGAGCTACATAATCATGGGGCCAAAGGGCTCATGTTGATGCCCAGTCAGACTATTTCAGCCACAAATTGGGAGAATTAGGTCTATTAGACATTACTCCCACAAATTTTTTCCCAACTTGGAGAAACAAGAGGATGGGGGAAGAATAAATTGCAAAAAGGTTAGATCGCTT
The DNA here is from genome assembly GCA_009831015.1 of Picea engelmannii. Lineage (NCBI taxonomy): Eukaryota > Viridiplantae > Streptophyta > Pinopsida > Pinales > Pinaceae > Picea > Picea engelmannii. The sequence goes on from ML804480.1 coordinate 131,959, forward strand.
CCTCATCTCTGCTAACCTGGTGGAGTCCCCTATTTTCTTCAGACAATGGGTGGGATAAGAGGTGACTCAGACCATCACCCATTTTTTTTCTGGAAGTTGTAGGTAGCACAAGGAAATCAACGATCCCTTTCAAATTCAATTCAGCTTGGTTAAAACAAGAGGAATTCCTTAACCTAGTAAAGGCGTTATGGAACTCCATTATTTAGGAAGATCGGGCGGTGGTTCAATTTTCTCAAAATCTAAAAAATTAAAAAAAGGCCACGATTGAATGGGAAAGAAAGAATAAGCAGTTGGATGAATATAATATTATTAACACAGAAGCAGAATTACAATCAATATATGACACAAAGGGTCGATATTTCTCATCTCCTAAAGCCAAAGAGGCCTTATTAACTCTAGAAAAGAAAAGAAGGCAACTTCTGGAGGCAAGAGAAGCAGAGTGGAGGTTAAAGAGTATAGCACTTTGGTTACAAAATGGGGACTAGAACACTAAATTATTTCAGGCTTATGCAAAGGGGAGGAAGATGGAAAATACCATTTGGAGCCTTAAGGATTCCTCTGGTAGGAATTTTACATATTTTGAGGATCTGGCACAACTAGGATATTAACGTTTTAAAAATTTATTCATAGCTGAAGGAAGAGTTACAATAGATGCTATTGTGTAGATGGACCTCTTATTCCCAAGTTTTGTGGAAGAGGAAGATAATATGACACTTATGGAAGAATTTACCAAAGAATAACTTAAAGAGGTACTTCGTAGTTTTAAAAAAAACAAGAGTCCAGGACAAGATGGGTGAACAATGGACTTCTTTGTGGGTCTTTTTTACCTCATTGGGATGGACATTCTAAAGGTAGTGGAAGAATATCGAAGAAACGATTATATCCATCCTTCGTTAAATGCAACCTTCATTGCACTTATCCCCAAAAAGGATGATCCTCAGACCTTGGAAGAGTTCATACCTATTTTCTTATGCAACTATATTTATAAGGTGATAGCCAAAATCATCAGTAAAAGGCTAAAAGTATTTATCTCAAAATCCATTTCACAAGAACAATTTGGTTTTTTGGAAGGTAGACAGATCCACTGAGCAATTGGAGTAGCACAAGAGTCCCTACAAAGTATCAAAACCCAAAAGTTAAAAGGGGCAGTTCTAAATATAGAACTATCAAAAGCATATGACAAAGTTAGTTGGCTTTATTTGAGGATGTTACTAACTCATTTGGG
>ML804480.1:140968-181107 GCA_009831015.1 Picea engelmannii
AGTTTGTCTCATCACAAATTTACTGAACACCCTATTTGAAATGGTTAACCACTCTCCTATAATAGCCTTCAATTCTAGTTCACATAGACCCTACTAAACATTACATAGAAAATTGTCTTAATTAATTTCATCTTGTTGGTCTCTGCAATGATGAATCACACTCAACGAGTGCTCAAACTCATGAACCCTTTCTTGAAGTGTTACATCATGTTGAAATCAAAGGTTTTCCTAGCTAAGTGCTTCAACACACTGCTTAGACTACATGCTAAAGTTGTTATCTATAAAAAAACTTGGGATCCTCATGGTTTTCCACTACTAGTGCACTTTTTTTAGTGCAACACATTTTCCCTTGGTGAGTGCCCCTGTCAAGAATATCTACAAATATTTCTAGATCAAGCCTCGCCAAGGAATTATAATTTTTTTGTAGATTGTTGCCAAATACTTTGAATCCTTGTTTGGTACTTGCTTAAATTATGCATACTTTGTTGTGACACATATCATGTAAGGTACAATGCTTAGGCTTTCTAGTCAATTGATTTCACTACTAATTAATGTACATCTACAGAATGAATCAAGGATGACTTAGCTAAGAGAATGGACCATGAATGTTTTTGTTAACTTTTTCTAACATGGAAACATCAATTCACATTAAAGAAAATTATTGTCAGGTTGACCATTGAAAAGTGATATATCCCTAATTCTCATTGTTGGGGTCATACAGCTTGTCATTATATCCTATGTTCCATGTACAAACTTCAAGTTGAAGGGTTCAATGAAAATTGGAATCATGATAATGGTTGGATGTTGCAATTGACTAGATGCTAAATCTATGGTTAGATATACCTATCTTGACTAGATAATTAAATCCAAGACACTTTTCCATAATTAGAATCCAAATTAATTATGACCCTAGACCTTTCTTATGAACTTTTATTATTTGATTAGTATATGCTCATATGGGACTAGTTATAATGTTTTTCATCTTAAGTTTCTATTTTGTTGGTACTCAGACTAAATTCATGTGCATATTTATTTTTGAAATTTGGAGGATATGTGACTAAGGTAAGTTAACCTACCCCAATAGGATGATATCCTTAGGTCATCTTGCTTGCGATGATATACTTAGTTCGTCTAGCTCACGATGGCATCCTTGTGTTGTCTCGCTCATGATGATATCCTTGGTTTGTCTCACTCACAACGACATCCTTGGTTTGTCTCACGTGCGACAATATCCTTTCTTTGTCTTTCTCGCAATGATCTCCTTGGGTCGTCTCGCTCGCGACGTCATCCTTGGGTTATCTCGCTTGCGACGATCTCTTTGGGTCATCTCGCCCGTGAGGACATCTTGGATCGTCTCACTTGCGACGATGTCCTAGGTTTGTCGTAATTTCCATGACACGTGATATGATGTTTTGGGGGTCCAATCTTCGTCACCATCTCCACAACATAATGTTGCAAGAGCATCAAAATGACCATTGCAAAACGACGCAAATTTACTAGTGATACTTTCCCAGGCACAAGTGTAAAGAACAAAAAAAAATTATGGCCATTTCAAAGGATGTTTCTGATGAAGAGGTTGAGGTTTCACCTGAATCAAAGCTACCCAAAACAAATGATCCTACGCAACACTATGATCCTCCTGAAGTTGAACCACTGAATTCACTAAATGCTCTCACTAGTTTTTCTACTCCCCAAACCCTCAAATTGATTGGTTACATTAAGCACATGAAAGTCATCATCCTAGTTGACAGTGGCAACACTCATAATTTCATTCATCACCACCTTGTGCAAGAATTCAATTTCTATATTTGTGATGTCAACAATTTTCAAATCATGATTTCCAATGGTGGTTCCATGAAATGTGGGGGGCGTTGTGAAAATGTGTGCCTACAAATTGGTTAGTATAACCTCAAATCTCACATGTTTTCTATTGACATGAGTATTGTGACATTGTTCTTGGTGTTTAATGTTTACACACTCTTGGCCCCATCACCATGTATTTTAAGGAATTAAATATGCAATTCCAGCATGAAGGACAAAAATATAAATTCCAAGGCATCACAATAGGGTCTCCGGAGATCATCGGTTCCCATCGCATGGAAACGTTAGTCAAAAAAGGTCATTCTATCATCATTTCCCAACTCCATTCCATTCAAGCAGTTGAAACACCCCCGATACACCCTGGCCTTCAAGCGATCCTTTCCCGCCATCCCATTTTTTTCCAAACTCCCCAGGGCCTCCCGAACTCCCATGGAGACCATGCCCATTACATTCCTTTAATCTCCAACAATATTCCTCCCAATTTTCTCCCTTATCGTCATCCCTTTTCTCAAAAAAATGAAATTGATAAAATTTTCCAAGAATTGTTAGAAGTGGGTGTTATTCATCCCAGTGCTAGCCCTTATTCTTCTCAGGTTGTCATCATCCTAAGAAGGAAGGAACTTGGCGCATGTGTCTTGATTTTTGTTCCCCTAACAAACTTATCATCAAGGAAAAATTTCCCATTCCTATCATAGATTACCATCTGGACGAACTTAGTGGGGATCAATACTTTACCAAACTTGACCTACATTTGGGCTACCACCAAATACATATGAAAGAGGAAGACATCCCCAAGACTGGATATCACACTCATGAGGGCCACTGTGATTTCTTAGTCATGCCCTTCGATCTTTGTAATTCCCCCTCCACTTTTCAAAGCCTCATGAATCATGTCTTTCATCCTTTCCTCCATCACTTTGTGTTAGTTTTCTTTGATGATATTCTCATCTATAGTAAAACATGGCCAACCCATCTCACCAATGTAGATCAAGTTCTCCATCTCCTCTCCAAGCACCAACTTTTCCTCAAACAATATAAATGTGCTTTTGGCACCTCTGAAGTTGATTACCTGGGTCATATTATTGGCAAGGATTGTGTACGGGTGGATCCCGAGAAAATTGATGCTATGAAGAATTGGCCTCGCCCTAAAACTCTTAAAAGTATGCATGGTTTCCTCGGTTTAACAGGATATTATAACAAGTGTTTTAAGAATTATGGAAAAATTGTGGCTCCTCTCACAACTCTCCTTGAAAAGAATACTTTCAGTTGGACTCGAACAACTGGTGATTCCTTTAAAGCCTTGAAAGAAACTATGTGCACTACTCTTGTCCTGGCCCTATCTGAATTCACCAAGACCATTGTTCTGAAATGAAATGGATATGGGAGAGGAATCATGGCAGTCTTCATGTAAGATGTATGACCTTTGGCTTTCAACGACAAACATTTTTCGGACTGACATCTAGGCCAATCGATTTATGAAAATAAAATGTTGTCTATTTTTCATGCAGTGGATCTCCGACGCCCTTATCTATTGGGACAACGCTTCCAAATAAAACAGATCATCAAAGCCTCAAGTACTTTCTAGAACAACAAATTTCATCCCTGGAGCAACAAAAATGGGTGACCAAGTTGTTTGGTTATGATTATGAGATTGTTTACAAGAAGGGAAAATAAAATGTGGTGGTTGATGCTCTTTCCCAGAAATATGAAGTTGAAGGGTCCCTCTTTTCCCTCTCATTCATTGTAGCAGAATGGCTTCAAGTTGTTCGACAAGAATGGTTTCAAGACCCCAAAATTTCCATCCTAATCCAAAAAATTCAATAGGATCCACAAGTTGCTCCAAGGTACTCTTGGCACAATGAAGAGTATCACTATAAAGGTCGCTTGTATTTAGGAAAACATTCGACCCTTAAACCCAAGGTGCTCTCTGAGTTTCACGCTTCACCTACAACAAGCCATTCAGATTTTACCAAAACTTATGAAATGGTAATACGATCTTTCTTCTGGGATGGTATGAAACAGGACATCCACATATTTGTGGCCAAATGTGATACATGTCAGTGCAATAACGGAGAGATTGTCAAACTTCCTGGTAGACTCCAACCCCTTCCGCTTCCACCTACTATTTGGATGGGTATATCCATTGATTTCATTGTTGGCTTACCCAAATCAAGAAACAAGTTAGTCATCATGGTGGTAGTGGATCATCTTTCCAAATATTCTCATTTTTGTGTTGTTCAACACCTGTTCATAACATCCACAATGGCTCAAATTTTATGGATAATATCTTCAAACTCCATGGAATGCCTCATTCTATTATTTTTTACTGTGATCCCACTTTTACCAGCAATTTCTGGCAAGAACTATTCTGGCTACAGGGAACATAACTGCGTCTCAACACATCTTATCATCCCCAGACTGATGGCCAAACAGAAGCGGTAAACAAGTGTTTGGAAACATATTTGAGGTGTTTTGCGTCTTACAGACAAAATTAGTGGGTTTAGTCGTTACCCCTCGTTGAATGGTGGTACAACACTTCTTATCATACTACCACTCACATGACTCCTTTTGAAGCAGTCTATGGAAAGAAGCCACCATCGATTCTCCCATACATGTTGTGTGTCTCCAAAGTTAAGGAAGTTTATTGCAATATTATCGTCCGCATGAAAATTCTCCATACTCTCAAAGACAATTTGGTAATGCCTGAAAATCACATGAAGCAATAGGAAGATCATGGTCCTTCTGAACTTCACTTTTCTAAAGGGGATCAGTTGTTTCTCCACCTCCAACCATACAAGCAAACTTCACTCAAATCCCAACAATGTCAGAAACTTGCACCAAAAATTTATGGTCCTCATACTATTATCAAACATGTGGGGCCAGTGGCCTATCAACTATCTTTTCCTAGTCACTCCAAGCTACATCCTATTTTTTATGTTTCATTCCTGAAGAAAGTGATTGGCACCGAATTCCACACTCAGACTAGCCTACCAAAGTTGGATGAAGAAGGTTCCATTTGGTTGCAGCCACAATTTGTATTGGACTAGAGAGATTAAACTCTCCATCAACGCACCATCAAGGAAGTTTTGGTTCACTGGAAGGATACTCCACCAGAAGAAGCCACATGGGAACTGGCTACCATTCTGCAATAGTTTCCTCATCTTAAGCCTCGAGGACAAGACTCTTTTTTAAGGGGGAGGGAATGTTAGGGACCTAAACCCTCACGAAGATAGAGCAATATATTTCCCATGTAATAAAGGTCGGCATCGGTTAATAAATGTGAACAAGTCAATGTAAGAAGACCTAATAGAAGATTTCACTTCTAGAAATATATTTCTCTAGAATGTTATTTAGAAGAAAGAATTAGTATAAATAAGAGTAGGAGGCATGAGAAAGCTTGTATTGAGAATTATTGTAATAGATCTCTGCTTTGTTGGAGGTTTCCCCCTCGAAGAGGCAAGTGAACATTGCTTTCTTTGAATACAAGTATTATTTCTGGTGTTTCTCTTCTCATATTTTGTTTTTCCATTGATATTCACTGAATATTCCTTATTTTGCATATTATATTACATCCGGTACCTTACAATTTAGTATTGCCAGTCCCTTTTCTCCAACTTAATTTTGGTTGGACATTATTCCCCCTTTCCCTAGCCTAATGTGAGCTCATAAATCTGCAACATATATTTTCACTAATTATAATTTCCATGTTTTGTTTTCCAATTAAAAATGATAATATTTTGCAGTATCATAGACTGCCATTAAATTGCATATCTTATTTGGAATTAGGAGACCAAATTTATAAAATTTAAATAAAAAACACACCCTTAATTGAGCACTCTCTTCCTGGTTGTTCTGAAAGAGTTGAGCAAGATCTTTCTTGAATTGCCTACACTACAATTCCCTATTATTCTTCAATATTTTGTTCTGAGAGACCATTAGCTTCAACAAGTTCTTGTTTCTTATCCATCTAAAACACCCATATCAATGGACCAAAATAATACAATAAATACAATAAATTTTTATCTACCTAAGTTCTAACTATTTGTATTTTCTGCTAGAAGAAGACATATTCCCTTTTTTTGTATAAGGCCTATTAGAGATAAACTAAAATACCAATAGTATCTATGCTTTGTGTGGAGGACGGATGCAGGATTTCTATCAGAGGAACCATTTGAGGGGATTTTTCCAAATAACCCACCTTTTACTGAACTGTTGAAGGCCTCAGGTTTGATAGGAAGCAACAACTCTAGACCATACTTCTCTCACCTGGGATGGTCTCCACTTTCAACGGCTCCTGACTTATTTCAAGTGTGGATCCCAATAGGGTTGGATTTGGGTAAGTATTTTTCCTTTGATCCAAGCAATTTTATTGAATCTCCACCTCTGTTTATATCCCAGGCCTCTTGTGAGGAGGTTTCGAATCACATACCCTCTTTTCCCATAGGGTCACATGAGGCTATATGGAGGAAGTAGCTCCAAGATGACCTAGGGGATAAGCCATCAGTAAAAAAATGTAAAAACCCGGCTGGTATAAAGCTAGACGCTCAACCTCAAAAGTTAGCTCTCGAGGATGAATTCATGCTTCCTAAGGTTCCAAACATGGAGGAAAAGGCGGTGGTGGGTCAAGAAAATAGTTGTCATTTGGGAATCAACTCGCTGAGGGATTAGGTAAAAGGGTCATGGATGGTTTTGCTGATTTCTTTTCCCTCAATCCATTTATTGTCCAAGGGATGGTTCATGTTAAAATTTCAGAGCATTACTGATGTGCCCAAGGTGTTGAAATATCCATGGTGCATATACTCGACATCATTTCTCCTTAAGTTATGGATGTTGTTATTCTATTCCAGTCATGAAAGAATCATTGAACTTCTGATTTGGGTTCGTTTGTCGAGACTGTCACCTGAACTTTTGATGGATAATGGTTTTGAACACTTGGGGAATGAACTTGGAACCTATATGGATGCGACCATGTATTTCATCTCCAATGGAAGGATATCAATGGACCGTATCCTAGTCTCCCTAAATTTCAAAAAAAGTATCTCGGCATAAATTGAGCTGATCTGGGGGGACATAGTTTTTATGCAAAAACTAGATTATGAGGGCATCCCATTTAAATGCCATAGGTGCCACAATCATGTTCATAGGGCCACCGAGTGCACCCTTCCCATGAAACAAAAGAGGAAAGATATTTCAAGGGAGAGGGAAAATAAGAGAGGGTCTTTGCTTCTTGGGGAGGCATCCTTCAATCATTCATCGAAGAAAGGCAGGGTGGAGATTGGTGACTGTGGATATAGAGCACAGAGTTCCAGGGAGGATTCATGGCGTTAGACCATTATCATTTCCCCTTGTTTGGGCTTAGGTTCGAACTCAAATAGAGGATCCCCAACGTCCTCTGAAGCCACCAATAAAATGATACATAAGGGAATTGAAACACATTTGGGTATTCCCCCATGATCCGCTCCTTTAAATTTTTTGTTTCAGTCTTTATATTTTTTGGGAGAAAATTGGGCAGGAACTCTGAAGAATATCCCTTTTTCCCCAAAATTCTCCACTATCTACCCTCTCTCCTTTTCATAGTCACCTATGGTTCACCTTTCCTTATTTCAAGCTCCTCTCCCTACCCTTTCCCACACATCTACCCTAAGCCAAGACTCCTCAATTTTATCTGAAGAAGACATGGTGTGCTATCAGTTGAGAAATCAACACATTCCTACTTTTGGAGAGTTAAATCATAAGTTGTAGGGGTTGCGGTTAAAACATTTTCCTTCTTCTTCAGGTAATGGGAGGGGGAGAAGATCCTACCTTTCAAAAGATCAGTCTAGGGAAACCATGGATATGCAATCTGGACGCCAATTGTCCATCATTGGGGCGCTTAAAGTAGTGCAAACCCCGAAGGGGGTGAAAAATGAAAGTACTCTCTTTCAATTGCAGGTGCGTGGCGATCCCATCGAAGAAAATTTCCCTCCATGGGTTAGTGGAGTCTACTCAACCGAATATTATGATGCTTCAGGAGACCCTTAGTGATGAAAAATTGGTTGTCCCGCTACTAGAGAAACTTTTCAAAGGATGGAACTTCATTGGTTTGGATGAAAAAGGCCACTCGAGGGGTTTTTCCATGGGATGGCAGCTAAGGTCTATCAAGATCATAAATTCTCGGGGTTTTTATTTAGGGATAGACATGACTGCCAGTGTGGGAGACATGGGAATATGTTTCACGATTTTAAATGTATATGGCCCCTCTCAAGAGCACATTTAGTTATGGGACAAACTTTTAGACACATCCTTCACAAAGGAATTGAATCTCATCCTTGAGGGAGATATAAAATTCTCCCTGGGAGCTACATAATCATGGGGCCAAAGGGCTCATGTTGATGCCCAGTCAGACTATTTCAGCCACAAATTGGGAGAATTAGGTCTATTAGACATTACTCCCACAAATTTTTTCCCAACTTGGAGAAACAAGAGGATGGGGGAAGAATAAATTGCAAAAAGGTTAGATCGCTTCCTCATCTCTGCTAACCTGGTGGAGTCCCCTATTTTCTTCAGACAATGGGTGGGATAAGAGGTGACTCAGACCATCACCCATTTTTTTTCTGGAAGTTGTAGGTAGCACAAGGAAATCAACGATCCCTTTCAAATTCAATTCAGCTTGGTTAAAACAAGAGGAATTCCTTAACCTAGTAAAGGCGTTATGGAACTCCATTATTTAGGAAGATCGGGCGGTGGTTCAATTTTCTCAAAATCTAAAAAATTAAAAAAAGGCCACGATTGAATGGGAAAGAAAGAATAAGCAGTTGGATGAATATAATATTATTAACACAGAAGCAGAATTACAATCAATATATGACACAAAGGGTCGATATTTCTCATCTCCTAAAGCCAAAGAGGCCTTATTAACTCTAGAAAAGAAAAGAAGGCAACTTCTGGAGGCAAGAGAAGCAGAGTGGAGGTTAAAGAGTATAGCACTTTGGTTACAAAATGGGGACTAGAACACTAAATTATTTCAGGCTTATGCAAAGGGGAGGAAGATGGAAAATACCATTTGGAGCCTTAAGGATTCCTCTGGTAGGAATTTTACATATTTTGAGGATCTGGCACAACTAGGATATTAACGTTTTAAAAATTTATTCATAGCTGAAGGAAGAGTTACAATAGATGCTATTGTGTAGATGGACCTCTTATTCCCAAGTTTTGTGGAAGAGGAAGATAATATGACACTTATGGAAGAATTTACCAAAGAATAACTTAAAGAGGTACTTCGTAGTTTTAAAAAAAACAAGAGTCCAGGACAAGATGGGTGAACAATGGACTTCTTTGTGGGTCTTTTTTACCTCATTGGGATGGACATTCTAAAGGTAGTGGAAGAATATCGAAGAAACGATTATATCCATCCTTCGTTAAATGCAACCTTCATTGCACTTATCCCCAAAAAGGATGATCCTCAGACCTTGGAAGAGTTCATACCTATTTTCTTATGCAACTATATTTATAAGGTGATAGCCAAAATCATCAGTAAAAGGCTAAAAGTATTTATCTCAAAATCCATTTCACAAGAACAATTTGGTTTTTTGGAAGGTAGACAGATCCACTGAGCAATTGGAGTAGCACAAGAGTCCCTACAAAGTATCAAAACCCAAAAGTTAAAAGGGGCAGTTCTAAATATAGAACTATCAAAAGCATATGACAAAGTTAGTTGGCTTTATTTGAGGATGTTACTAACTCATTTGGGGTTTGAACTCCCCTTTCCAAATTGGATCATGAGTTGTATTTTGACAATGTATTTTGTTGTCGTAATAAATGGTTCTGCCTCGAATTTCTTCTCAAGTAAAAGAGGACTAAGGCAAGGGTTTCCCTTGTCACCACTCCTTTTCTTGTTGGTGGCAGAAGGGCTTAGTAGGGCCATCGGTGCAACAAAAAATAGAGGTGAGTTTCTTGGTGTCTAATTATCTCAAAATCTAAGGATTTCACACCTTCTCTTTGTGGATGATGTTATGATATTTTGTAGTGTCATAAGGCATGATGCAGAGAAGTTAAGTTATATTTTGGACCTTTTTGTTCGTGCTACAGGTATGCAGATAAATGTACAAAAATCCACTTTGTCTGCACACCTTATGGAAGAAGAGGAAGTAGGAGCCTATAAGGATTTTTTTCCTTATGAAACAAATCCATTTGATGAAGGTTTGAAGTATCTTGGATTTCACCTAAAACCCAACAGATACAAAAAGGAGGATTGGGTCTAGCTACTAGCTAAGCTATAAAGGAGACTGACGTCATGGAGTTTCCACTTGTTATCGAGAGAAGAGAGATTGGTCTTATTCAAGTTAGTGTTAGAAGCTATCCTGGTATATTAGATTTGTCTAGAATGGGTCCCAAAAGGAACATTGGAGAGAATTAGGAGAATCTACTTCAAATTATTATGGGCGGGTCAAAAGGAACAATTTCTTATGCCATGGATCAAATGGGAAACATTGGAAGCCCCAAAGCTACTGGGGGGTGGGGGATGAAAAATATTCACGGCTTCTCTAAATCCCTAGCAACCAAAGTAGGATGTAGACTGATTACAACAAAAAGTATCTAGACTAAGGTGATCATCCAAAAACATATCTGCTTGGAATTTGTGGAGGAGTGGATCAAAAATCCCATAAAGGCAGTACAAAGTTGCATGATTATTTGGAAATCCATGTTAAATTCCTTTTCAGTGGTGGGGCAAGGTCTGTACTGGAGGGTTGGAATAGGTACAAAATTTAGAATTGGGTAGGATCCATGGTTGGGTAGTAACAGGGAACATGTACATACCCAACCACTCATTGATACCCTCCACGAATGGGGTGTCTTTCACCTAGACTAGATAGCTAACAAGAATAGAACCAAAGTGTGGGGTAAAGAATGGAAAGGGGCTTTCCAACTGGGATTGGGTGACGAATATTTAGCAGATTGTAATGACTATATTAGAGCTCTCAAAGCAGGGCACATCTGGTTAACAGACAAGGAGGAAGAACTAGAATGGAAACACAATCCACATGGGATTTATATGTTAAAAGCAAGCTAAATACAAATAAACATTGGCATACTCCAATATGAACCTTCTTGGTGGTGGAAAGGAATTTGGAAAATAAAGTCCCCCTTAAAATCTCCTCTTTTCCTATGGTGTTTGATTAAAAATAAGGTGCTAAATTGGGACATAACGAAACATAGAGGCCTGGAAGGCCCATGTTGGTGTCCACTTTGCAAAGGCACTGAGGAATATAGCTTTCACCTTTTCCTAGATTGCCCCTTTGTTCATCAGAGTTGGTCTGAATGTGCAAGATCTCTTCATCGAGACTGTATTTGGCAAGGACCAAACATTGAGGAGTCTTGGAGAAAGTGGTTGCATGATCCCAATAATTCTAACATAAAAGCTCTTCCTTTGCTAATAAACTGAGGTGTGTGGCTGGCACAAAACTCTTCCATATTTAACGAGAAATCCTCCATTCTAGAACACATTGTTGCACAAATCCTTAGCATCCTATCCCACTTTCCACAAGGGAAAGACACTCCCTCGGTTAGGCATGTATCGGAAAAAATAATGGATCGCTTGAGACCATGGGCCTATTTGGACAGAGCCTCACAAAATGAGGGACAATTGTGTGGTGGAGGAGTCATCCTATATCTTTCAGATTCCCATATTTTTAAAATGAAAATAGGGTTAGGTCCAGGAACAAATAATTATGATGAACTAATGGCCTTAAATTTCTTATTAACTTTTGTTAGGGAACAAGGGATATCAAATCTTCAAATCTTCGGTGACTCAATGGTGATCATAAATTGGATCAGGAAATCAAAAAAGTGTCACAACATCTAACTTGTCCCTCTCCTTAAAGAATTTTTTATGATTCTGGACACTTATACAAATTTCTCTATTCATCGTCTCTGCGAGGAAAGAAACAAGGAGGCCGAAAAACTCTCTAAGGAGGGTACCTTGTTGGCTCATTGGTGGTGGAATATAATTGAATTCAAAGAAGGGTCAATTTTTTTAATAATATCATCGTCCATTCATAGACACAGGGGGCCAACAAGGCCTTACTCCGTAGACAATATTCTCTACAATTTTTTATATTGCCACTATTGATAGGGAGTTATCTCTCTTGGTCCTTGCAAACAGTATATATCAAATAGGTATCCAACAATTGGTATATGGTCACAGGTTGGCTTACTGGCCATATTTTGGGATGTTTTTATATAGGTTTATATATCTTGGCTTCTCCAAATAGTGGTATTTTCTAGGTTGGCAGTTTTGTTGGTTCCCGACCGTTGCACAAATATTTTGGTAGGGTTGTTCTTAGGCCATAGATGTCCATATTTTTGGGAACAATGGAGGTTTGTTACTTTTTTTTTAATGTCTGAAGTAATAGCACCCCTTGCTAGGGGGATTTGGTATACCTTTAATGCTCAGTCCCTCCTTGGTAGGGGAGGATTGATAGACTAAATGCATGTCCCCACATGCATTTTTCAAAATGCAAATTTTCTTTCCTATATGAAATGAAATTTACGCTTTTTTCTGAGGAAAAAAAAAAAACAATAGTATATATGCTTGTATTTTTGTTATCTTTAATAAAATTACAAGATTTTTTTCTTTGAAAAAAAGGATACATTTTTTTGTTACTAACATAAATGCTTTGACATATATAATATAACAAAACTTTACAAAATAACATAAATTTTATTGTTTCCTTCTATTTTTGAAATCATCATTAATCATTCAAAGGAATGATATGAAAAAATATTTTATTAGGAGAATATAAAACAATAATATAAAAAAACTACAAAAAAAACATAAACTTTATTATTCATTCTAATTTTGAAATATTTCAAAAGAACAATATGAAATAATAATAAAAAATAACACAAACTCCGTGAGAAGAATATGAAATAATAGAAAATAAATCACCTCCTTGGATCATATCCAAGTCGATTGAATCCAAAATTTTATATTTGACGAGATGAAATGAATATCAAATATAGTGAGATAGAGTCACCAAAATAATACACATTTTATTCGAACAATTAATAGTCTGATCCAGATAATTTTCAACATGAAATGAGAGCGGAGATATAATAAGGAAATGTACAGAGATATATAAGATATCCAATAATATAACAAAGATATATAACCATAAACATAGAGATACAATAATACACAATTTCTATTAATGAGCGAAATTTACAAAACTATAGAAATATAGAGTGAAAGACTTGATATAATGGTGGCAGCTTATCTCTGAGAAGAGATGTGACGACTACACTCATTCACAAGAAGATCATAAATGAGGCTCCAAAGGCCTTTTTAACATCAATAAAATCCAAAACCATAACCCCGGAAGATGAAAAACCAACAGTTTTGTGGTCCCTGTTTTTGGTAGTTTGGTGTATCAACTTCCCAGGGGCATAACTTTGGCATAAGATCTCCGCTTAGGGCGCACGATAGCTCGTTGGAAAGGTATCAACAAGGAGATTCATTTTGGGGGCTTAATAACAAACTAGTATTATTATTGAGGTTCCATATTGTGAAAAAACTTTGTTTAGGCCCTCAAAATGGCCCCAAAAATTTAGGACCCGAAAAACTGCTAAAAATAGTAAATTGCCAACAAACCATTTTGAGCCAGTTCGAATAGGTGGATGGCCACCAATATCCACTTGGATCAATATTCCTTCCTTAGGAATCAATGGTCTCCATTTCATTGAGTTCCCAGGGGAGAGGGGAAATCATTTTTTGAATCTGAATATTGGTGAGTTGCTTGCCTTGCTGGAGAAGTTGCACTGCTTAGCTTGTTGAAGACTATCACAAACCTTTTGCTGGCGGGATTGAATATATTAAACCAACCTGTTGTATCTTGGCTTGACTGGGAAATTTTTAGGTACTGTTATCCCCTAGCCTAGGTATAACTAAGGATATCATGTCTCGAGGCCCACATGTCCTAGACATGGAGTATCGAGAGACAAACGACCTGAGCATGGCCCCAGAGGGCCCCTCTTTTCTTTAGTGTGGTCCACTTATCACCAAAAACAGTATCCATCACACCATCCTGGTCCTGAAGTATGAGTGATTATTTCTCCATGAGGTAATGATTTCGAGTATCATGGTATGTATCACTTTAATTTTTGAAGCACCTGAATATGTTGTATTGAATCCTTCATCAATTTCATGACGTTTTCTTGGAAATTATTCTCTTTGCCTCGTTCATACCTAGAAGGGTGACATGGTTCCCTAGTAAGTCGATTTCCCTTTAGGATGGTTTTATACTGGGTGGATCTGTGAAAATTCATTGTCCATTCCCTCCATACTTACCACTTTCCATCTTTACTCCTTTCATCTCCCCTATCCTTGTCTGGGCATTGGGATTGGATACACTAGGAAGGGTTGTACCTTACCTCGTGGGAAGAAGGGGCTAAAGGCCCAGAGGGTAAAATTAGCTAGCAAGAGTTAAAATCCAATGTTGAAACCTTCAAGATGCTTTGCCTAGGGATCCCCAAGAAAGCAGTGAAAAACTTCTCAGTAAGAAAAGGGGACCCATAAGATAACATAAACACTCAAGGTACTAGTTGATCGATAGGAGGTATCATCACGAGCCGACCTATTATTACCATGGGCATATAGCGGTATGACACTACCACATATCTGGTCACCAAACCAGGGTAGTGGTTCTTGGTGGCATTGCCAAGAGAAAGGGAGTCTCATCATGAGACAACCTTCTAATTTCCGTGAAATGTTTGTGGATAACGTTGTTACCTCTAGTCATCAAGCGAAGACAGTGGCCCTCAACTCTTTCCTTGAAGCACAAGAGAAAAAGATCAAAAGAAATAAAGCTAAGAGTAAAAGACAATGAAAGGGCTAGGAAACAATTACATTTATAACAAGGTGAAACTCTCCCTCTAAAAAGGCACCCAAAGGTAATACTTTACATTTCCCTGTTATTACATGCACCCCATGCCCAAATATTTACCCCATGCCACCTCATACACTTACATGACTTGGACTAGATCCCACCTAGGAAACACCACAAAATTAAGAGAGGTTAGCCCAATAGGACACACTGAGACCTTCTCCAAACCTAACTTGTCAAATTGCATAACGTCTTTGAGCATTTGTCTGGATTAAGGGGGGTTTGATGCACATGTTTGGGTAATTTAATTATTGGATTTCATTTACATGCTATGATCCCTGTGACTTATGAACCCCTGGAGGGAGTACTTTTTGTTGTTGCAGGACCTTGCCCGATGGACAGGTACACATGAGGGAATGATTATCTCGGACCTTCATGGGGGCTTAAATCCCACAGATGGATGTTGAAACCTCGGCTAGTGGTAAGAAAAGAATGAATACTTGCACTGGGAGAAAGAAGGATGTTGCCTTTGGAGTCACCCTGGTAGACCTAGACCTAGGGGACCTTTCTCTTCCCACATAGACATTAGCCCTTGAGGGCCCTGGGTGTCACCATTTTATCCCTAGACGTCATCCAAAGCTAGATTTTCATCTTTGGAGGCCAAGTGTTCAACTTTCCCTGCTCAACATTCCACATGTGAGGCTCAAAGTCACCCTAGAGGGGCATGTCATCACCCTTGAACGAGTTTTTGTATACAAATTTATTTTAATTATGTCAAAACTGAATTTTTGTTGTAAATTGGCCAGGTCGGTCCATTTTTTGACCTAAAAGTGAATTAAGGGTCATAATTTTGTATAAATAAACATAAAGTACTCTCATTTTTAAATCACAACTTGCCCTTGGAGACAAGAGGTCTGAAATTTGCACCCTATTAGGGTTATTGGTTGTAATTGTGAGGCACCATTCTTGTTTAAGGCTTGTATTTGCAACTTGGATCAAGTTTTGGATTTTTATGGTGATCTTGCATGGTATACTCGTGATTATTCTTGGTGCAAGCAAGTAGAATCTGCATTTTTTCATCTATTGAAGGGTTTAAGGTATGGCTTATTTGCTCATACAAGATTATGAAATTGCATGGTGTATTTAATGCTTGAAGTAAGAAACTTAAGTTGCTACTTTCTTACTTTTTATTTTCCAAGCTTTCACTAAATTGATCTAGTAACTAGTGAAACGTTGGAGCCCTAAATTGCTAGCACTCTAGAGGTTTGCATTTGGTTATTGTTGCATAAGTTCTACTCCATAGAAAGTCTAAGGAGAGTAAGGAGCTAGGGCCTAGAAGTACCTACACCCTAGAACTTTGTCTCTTAAGGTAAAAATCTAGGAGGACTTAAGTTGCTACTCCTCCTAGACTTTTTCCCTCTTATACTTTTTTGTATCATCATTAATTTGCAACCTTAGAAGGAATCACCCACATTGACTCCATTTACCCCTAAGAGGCACTAGTCTTCAACCCTTGTTTCTTGACAAGAATCATCAAACTTCAAACTCAATCTCTCTACCTGATACCCTACTAACCTAAACTAAATTACTAACCTAATCTAGGAATATTGACCACTAAGTTGTTGTTATAATCATTGCTACAACTATCATTGGCATCTTGTTAGAATTTATTTTCTGATTGACATATATATAGAAATTGTATGAGACAAGTGTTATCATTTAAGGACTTCACAATATCTTGTTATATTGTCTATTCAAGTGCATTTTATGGATGGTATTACAACTGCCATTAATTAATTACTCATGCTATATATTTATCACTTGTTGCATACATTGAACGGTAACAGTCATCTCTATAAACTTGAAGTCTTGTTGAAGCATTCATCATCACTTGTTGTTTCCATAACGTTTGTTTTTGTATTGGTAAGGGGAAGGTAGACTTTATTTTCTTTTTCTTTATCCGACAAGACTTAAGTCTATTTTGAGTGACCTAGAGAGAGAGAGGTGGTTAGCCTTACCTTTTCCCTTTGCTCAACCAACTAGGTCATGGGACATCTCCCTTGGAATGAGGTTTTCCTCATCGTAAAGAGAAAGAGGTACCCTATTGGGGTGACAATGATAGGTTTACCTCCATGTTACGTCAATCTAAGCCTACATTCCTTTAGGATTTCGGCAAGTATAGATTTTGTGATAACATTTTTGGCACCATTTCCAGAGAATATCAAGTCAATTTTCCTCAAACGACACTTTTTCGATAATCCTTTTTCTCAAAGCCTTTCACTTTTCAAATCTTACCTTGCGACTCCACTGAGGGTGATTCCCTCTTTTCCCTTTGATAATCCCTAGAAGGATTATCTGTCAACTCCACTAATGATTAATCCAAACATGGCTTTTCAATGGGACCCAGGTGATTTTAAACCCTTGGATATGAGTGAAATATTGGGGTGTCCCCGACAAATGCCTCCAAGTTATGTAAAATGGCTCCCTAAATTCACTGGTAGTGATGAAGAGAATGATGAGAACCATATGAGTGACTCTTGGGCCTTCTTTCAACTCCATCCTATTACTGATGATGCTAAGGATTTGGCAATGAATCTTTTCCCTGCCACTCTTCATGATAATGCCACAAGATGGTATGATGGACTCCATGATGCTAGTATTACATCCATGGATCAATTAGAAGAGGTGTTTCTCAAGAGATTGAATATCAAAGAGGATCCTATGGTGTTGCTAAAGAAACTTAATCACATCAATAAGAATGAGAATGAGACCATTGAGGAGTTCCATACTAGGTTACAGAAGTTGTCACGACAACTCCCTAGAACCTATCATCCTGTTGAGCACTCAACACACCCAAAAAGCTTTATGAAATTCTGTCACTTTTGGGTCCCACTTGTTTTCTTTTGTTTTACTGTCTTAATTAAGTTCACTATGGAGGGATGGTTTATTTTGTTTTCATGACTCTTAACGATCAAATCAGATTTGTTTGAACTTGTTAAATGAAACCTTGTGTCTAAAAGAACTTGGCATTATAACTAAGAATATGCAACTAACATTGTGACTAACGTGCTTGTGTTCGGCGTCGACAAAGTCCAAACAGATAAAATAGCCACACAATAACACTAATTGTCGATCTCCAATGCACCATCAACATCGATAAGAGGCAGAGTAAGTTTCTGTTAGTTATTCACCACGAAGATTCAGGAGATAGTCGATCCCCATCAGCGTCGGTGAAATTCGAGGGGGATAACCATTGACAAGAGTCATGACAAACTTTCGATAGCTGATGAAAGATGCGATTTTTCGGGGATGATGAAATATCAAAGGGTTAAATCATTGAAAATTTCTGCATTGAACACATCGTCGATTGTCAACCCCCGATGCACTTTCAGCATCGACAATTTTCAAGGGAGTTAAGCTGGAAGTGCTTGGTTAATATTATCTTCGATCGTCAATCCTTGATACCTTTCAGCATTGGTGGGGTGGGATATGTTGTTAGAATGATTAGCTAAGGAAAAGTCCCCGATTTCGAATAAAAAAATTAAACGAAGACATCGGTTTCAAGTGCCACGTGTATTTGACTCATAAGGATTTCATACGGTCTAGTTTTTCCCGAATCAACTTAAGGGTCTATGTGTCCTAGTCATACTTCTGAGTCAGCTTCACCACATCAACTCTATAAAGAAAGATGGATTGGTTTCAAAGATTTTTCCTAGAGATTTCAACGAACAATGTCTGAAGAGAAGCCCCAATTTTCGATCCACCAATTAGATTAGCAAAACGATGGGATGTTTTCCATACAAAATGCAATCGGATTCTGTCATTTAATAGGATAGTTAATGTTTCACCCTACATACATTATTACCCTGTGTGTTGATTGAACAATGGGAATTTGAAATCATCGATAGGGCACGTTATAGCTCGTGCTCCTGTTGTCGACCTACGATCATATTTAATTTTAAACATAATGACGATCTGGCGGTAGATTTTGTAGAACCGCACTCATATCCCAAATTGAATAGGTAAGTTCATCTTTGTTTAAATAACGAAAACAACTTCGAACACTTCCATTCTGCACACAATTTTCCTTTTCCAAAGCATCCGAAGAAGGTAAGTGAGTGTCTTAGGACCACATTGATTCTCAGACCATCAAAACTAGGTTAAGCTAGCAACATATGTATGTGTTGAATTTTATCAGTTCGGTGATCGTAATTTGTTTTGTATCAGCATTTGATCTTTATACAGTGTCTAACTATGTTCTAGCTGCTAGAAAAAAATGCCTCCAAGAAAGCCAACGGCCAGGCGGAACCTAAGTTAAAGGAGGCAGAAATTGGTGAGGGTTATTCTCCTGGCACTACAAGGCAGTTGGAATACGCTCCCAGGGTGGAGCCTTTCATTAAAACCTTGACGTAGAAAGCATTTTTTCAACCCTCGGTCTTCGGCGATATGGAAGCGACCACTAGATCCAAAATAATTCTCCCACAGTGGGGAGATCTATTTAACAGAATCAACTGGGAGGAATACCCAGAGTTTATCCCACACAACGATCCATATGTAAGGGCTCTAGATGACCAAGTTTTCCCAAAAATTTGGCGGTTATGCTTGCACATGGTAGCCTGTCGAACTCTAGTTTTCCCATGCATCAAAACCCTGATTTTGTTAATTGATCACACAAACGCGTAGAAATTCCTGATCAACGATGAGAATGGCGAGTGTGTCGGAGTTTTTATCTTGACAGAAGTTTAGAAGTATTACAAGCTCAGGGATCCAGAGGAGAGACTAAACATAGACTTCATGGTGAAGTTCTATGAATTCCATGACACCAATCGGTTGATGGCCTCATGGTGGAAGGAGGAAAATAAATCTACAAACTAGAGCAATGGCTAGTATGGGACAATGAACCTGAGGGAGCTATACATCTACTTGATGGATTTAATTTGCCGACTTTATGGAGAAAATCACTACTCTAAGTTCTCAAAAGCATGGATTCCCCTGGCATACACTGTGGCGATCTACGGGAGTAGCTTCAACTGGGAAACAATAATCTCCAAGCAATTGAGAACCAATGTATTGCAGGCTCAAACACCGAAAGAAGGATAAGCTCTCATTTTTCACATGGCCTTGTACCTACTCGTTGTAATCTACGCAAGGAATTTCTTCGCCGGTATGAATTTAAGCTGACACGTTGCAGAACTACGTGTTCATGTCTACTTCAGCATATTATGGGAGAATAGGTACAAAAAATACTATGCCCTTATTTGCGATGAATTCATCGCCCGAGTTTATTTCATTATTTTTAAGAAGGAATGCCCAAGGCTATCTGTAGCATCCAATAAAATGATATCAAAGGTAGGCCACTGGTATCTAGACGAACACACAACTTATCAGAGTGTTTGGGGCAATCAAAGCACCAATTTTGCTTCCTTATCACCTCTCAGACCAAATCATTATAGGAGAAATATGTTATCAGACTATCCTGCAGAGATATAACACCACTCTAGTCAAGGACAAGAAACAAGCATTTATACCCTATGGCTTCCATGTGGGGTTTTACGTAGTGAAAGACACTGCTCAAGCCAAACAAGAATATTTGAGTCATCTTGAATTAAGGTTCCCGACATGTCGGTTTTGTAAGCACGACCCTAAATTCCTAGTCCCCCAACACGCTTCACATGTATCATCCTGTTGGACTTACACACATGCAAGTTTGAGGATGAAATTTTTACAAAATGTGCTTAGGACTAGGAGGAGGTATTATAGAGGAAATCCAACCCAAACATGACCAAATTCAAATCTATGAGCATGGATGAGCAGGTTGAAACAATAGATAAGTTGGCTCAAGAAGCTCTCAGGGTCAGAGAGGAAATCAGAGCAGTGGAGACCAAAAAGCCACAAAGGAGGGGGTTGTCGTTACTAGAAGGATCCTAGAGAGTCATTGACAAGTTAGAGAATGATTTTGAACTCATAGAAATTATGAGGATCCCCTCGAATGACCCAATCACAATAAGAGAAGAGCCAAGGGGATTAGAGTCAATACAAGTGGAGGAAATCACCGGTGCGAAAAACCCTAGAGTTCCATCACCAAAGATTAGATCATCGATGACCATTTCGACCTAGCCTGAGGTTTCAAGAACACCAAGTGAAACAGGTGTAGAAAACCCCCTATTTGACCTAATAACAATCTATGATGATGAAGAGAGTTCAGAGGTCTCCTTGGTAACTCCCATACCGATTACAGAGGTGAGGGAACATGAGAAAACATCTTCCCCAAGTCCCAATGCTTCAATTCAAAACCTTTCGCAGAGCAACCATGAGTTCAAAAGTGTCTTAGACACTGAGGCTCTCAATCTATCGGATACCCCAAAAGAAATCTCAAGGGATGAGCTAGGATTGGGTGGTCAAAAAGAGGAGGTTCAACAACAAGAGATCAGAACCTCAACAACTGATTACCAAGTAAGTATTGAACCCATCATTGATTCTTCAATTTTGTTAGATACCTCACAGTTGGTGAACAACAAATGAAGGTCGAGCCATCAGATCATATCAAAGAAGTACATCAACCAATCTTAACAGATGCACACAGTAGGGAGCCTGGGCAACACTCTAATCCGGGGGGAGAAACAAATCCCTGAGCTTGTTGACAAGGTCACCGATATACGGGTGATATCTTATGATGGGAAGAGGAAATCGATCATGAAGAGGACCACTAAGAAGAGAATTCTCATGTTGGATAGCTCAATTATCATCACCATGGAGGAGAATCTACTCAGTACAAAACATGCAAAGACATCTGAGCTCATTGGCGCAGGGATGGCTATCACTGATTCCATGTTGGATCAAGCAAGGAGAGAAAAAAAGGAATTGAACAGTGCACTAAAGGAGTTGGAGAATCTGTGCAATTTGGAAAAATATTATCAAGACTCAGTACAGTCTTATACAAAGTTCTGGGATGCTTATACAAAGTTCACGGACGAACGACATCTTTTGACTGCAGGTATAGCCTATTTCCAAGAAGATACCCTTATGGCACCGACAACCTACAAGGACGTGGAAAGGTGGTATGAAAAAACATACCAAGCGGTGGAAAGAATTGATTACATTAGCGCAGTGCAAAAGGGACGAGACGCCAAAGAGAATGGTATTCGAGTGCTAAGGGATAACACCATCGCTTGGATTAGGAAAGTAGTCGAATGCTGGGTAAGGATGGCCTAGGAACCTCAACGGGAGATACATAAGAAGTGGGCCAAGTGTAAAAAATGTTGGTAAAAGATTAATCGGGAGTTGAAAGGCATTGGCCTCCCAGAATTCTGCTCACCCGAGGACTTTGTCGACCTACATGACATAGTCAAACGACATGCAGAACAAGACTCGAAATGGACATTGGATATCACACAAGTGGATACCATGGCACCGGGTCAAATACAACGCTTTATGGAGCATCCGATCAAGGATCGTGTAGTTCCGCAATGGTTGAGTGCTAAAATAATCAAATATAGAGAACAAGCAATAGAAGTAAAATAAATTATTCCATCCCCGATGGACCGGCACATGTTTCTGTATGCCAACACATGCGAGGATATCTTCTTCAAGTGGTCGAAATATGAGAATATTCATCCACTCTTGTAGAACCATGAGATGATTCTCAGAAAACAAAGAGATCAAGAACCACGTGGCGATATTTTGTTTTAATTAACTTAAACTTGTAGCAACTATTTTTAGTTAGTGATTCTCTATAAATAAAGGGATTTACCTTTTAGCAAAGGTCGATGGTTTTGGTAAAATAACCTCTTTTTTGGAATTGTAATGAACTATTTCAGAACAACCTTAATTGAGAAGTCATGTTTAGGACTAGAGACAAAATTTTGGTTTTCATCAAAGGCATTATGTGATTGGATTGAGGAGGAATTACTTCCAAATTTATTTCAGTAATTTATGTTGTAACGAGTAAGAGTTTTTGAATCTATTGATAAGTGATATGTTTTAACATTTTTTGTAGTTATTTTGTTCTTAATGATGGAAAGAAAATCGTTGTGTTAATGTGTGATTAATGTTAGAGCTAAGGAAACTATTTTTCTTGCCATCATTTTATTACATGCGTATTTTTCTTACGATAATTGTATCTCAGTAAATGATGAAATACCAACAAGTTAACGTATTAGTACTAGGCTTGTAATAGGTGTGAATATCTTTGTCTGTGTGCTTGAGCATGGGGGGTATCCCAAGCTCGACCTTCTTCAGTAGTTAAGAGTCTCTTCTACCAATTGGTTTATACCAACACACATCTAGTTTTATCAGACCCATCTAATAAAAGAAAAGAAAAAAAATATAATGTTCAAGCTAAAGGAGGAACTTTCATAGGAAGATATCTTGTCAATAACCAAGTAAAGCCCATCAATAAACTAACTGGATCGAAAGATCTGGAGAACCATTCCACCATTAAACGTTGCAGAGTTTAATTGGGCCTCTCAGGTGGGTTTGGTTCCTGTTATTGAGTTAAAGGGATATCAGACCCCTCAACAGAATTGGTGCTAGAAGGAGGGCCATGAATGAATGGCTAAAAATATTTCTGACATAATATCTCGCATAGTCTACAGATTCAAAACAACCCACATGCATGGCTAGTCATTCTCAAGAAAACCCACATACAGAGTCTACTCTTGAAATGAGTAACTCACCCCAGCACGAGGAAGAAAACCTATTCCCTGAAATACCTTACGTTGTTCCTCATGAGGAGTTGAACCAATTCAGAAGAATCACAAGATCTTACGCTCGACAAATTGGATCGTTTCCCTTATCCCCGTTACTTCCTCATAGAAAACAAGTAAGAAGAATAGTGGTCAATACCTCCGACCAGGTGTTTCTCACACATTAGAAGACCTAATATATTTTTCCCTCATTGATATCAAACAACCCCTTAACCTAATCCCCGAAACACCAACTGGTAACTACTCTGAACTGGACGATTTTGAATCTAACAAAGACGGGTTTAACTTAGATCACTTAGTTTTAGAATCATATGACATGGAGTATAATAACGATAATAATAGAGAGAGGGGAAATCCACCTCCAAATAATCAACCTTGGTTGGCCAGAGATGCTCTAGAAATCCCAGGATGGGTACATAACCTCCCTTGACATCCAGAAAAACTACTTCCCAAGTTTGACCCTGAAACCTCTAGATTTTCTGAAGACCATATTAAAAAGTTCATACTAGCGATAAGACTTATGAACGTACAACATGAGGATGTAGTATGTAGACTTTTTCCCTATACCTTTGAGAATTCAGCCTCGACATGGTATTTTAACTTGCCTGTAGGGTCCATAACTAGTTGGATGAAGTTTCAAAAATATTTCTTAGATAAATTTGTAGAAGAAACCACCACAAGAGCTTTGATGGCTGAAATATTCGTTGCCACCATGAGTCCAAAATATAAGGTTAAATACTTCAATCAATGATTTACCATTATCCTAAATAAATTTCAAACCGAAGCTAAACCTACTTAGGAGTTGCAAATTGAGGTATATTCTAATGCTCTCCCTGTGTCGATTTCTATGTTTGTGAAAAGGGCTACCAAACATACCCTAGCTGAGAATTTATAGGAAGCTAGGACGATTGAATTCCAAATGAAGGGATGAAAAGAGGGTCAGGTCTCACTAGTTAAGGAAGTTTAGCCTCCGCAAATGAGAGAATTGTCACTGACTAGACCCCCGAGAAAACAAACAGAACAAGATCCCAAAAAGGAAAGCGGAGACATAGAATACCTACAAGGGATGATAAAGAAACTCTCTAATGAAATAGTAGACATGAAGAGAAGTGTCGGGGAAGGAAACCATGTTCAAAGGCCCTATAAACCCTTTTTCAAGAGAAAACCACCTTTCAAAGCGATTGAACCTCCCCCAGCCAACTTAAACATCGATCGGGGTAATGTAGCCTCCAAATCTTTCTATACATATCATCAAGAGGAACATTCTGAAAGAGACTGACCCCAATGGGTGCATGATATGAATTTAATGGCCAATTGTTTCCTAGATGAAGTCTCCCTTACTGAGAAATCAAGCGACTCAGTGGTGAACATCGTCGATCAGGAGGAATTTGAGCCTTCGAAAGAAACAACCATGTTTCTATGGTATCATGACTTGTCGATGCCTTTCGATGATGTATTTGAGGTTCAAGAACCACCCACAAAGGTTTTGGATATGCAAACGTGAAGTAAGGGTCAATCGGTCTTAAATGACCTTACCATTGTCCAATCTTTGAGGGGAAAACAAACAACCGATCACTCGAAAGCACCTTTTGTCTCTCAAAGAAATCCTATAAGAATTCATACACGGGAGTCACCCAAGATAGACTACAACATAGTAGAATATTTTAAAAAATTGAAGGCTAATGTGTCAGTCATGGACATGTGTAGGATTCCCAACAAAAGGATTTTTTGTTACAATCCTTAAAGTCAATAGAATCCCCTATGACAAGCACTGACCTAGGGCAGGTCCCAGCTCCCACAGATCCAAAGAATAAACCAAATGTTAACGCTTTCTTTGTAGATAAAAAAGGAAAGCCTTTTGTCCCACCTTTCCTTTTAATGTTTGAAGTCTTCAACAGAAACCTCCATAATTGTTTAGTCGACTCGGGGGCATCCTCCAATGTCATGCCATTATCTATTTGCAAAAAATTAAATGCAATTTCGCTCAAAATTGATAAACACGCTATACAACTAGACATAACTCAGAGAAAATTTATTGGGGAACTCAAGGATGTCATGATCAAAATGGCTACAGACCCGAAATTTGTTCAAGTAATTGACATCATTGTAGTAGATATACAAGAATCTTATGGACTACTACTTAGTCGATACTGGTCCGAGAAATTGAATGGATACTTTAGCACAGACTGGGCTCACTTATAGTTTCCATTAAAGGGACATTCCAACATGATTAGGATCGATAGGGAAAGGTATCTCAAACATACTGTCACCGGTTTAGAAGCCTTCAACAAACCCTCGTCGACATATTTCCCTATGCTAGGAAACTACTACTTCGATTATGATTTCGACAATTTCGCTCCTCTCTCATTTGATGTACCTCTCACTCAAAACTCCAAAATGGATTTTCAAGCGAATCTACTGGTAGCAGCGGAAGAAAGCCTCTTTTGCCAAGAACCTCTGTTGGAAGACATAAACAAGGTATGTGGAGAAGAGGAAATAACTAGGTGTGAAGAAGATGATAAACTTCGCTCACAAGTTAGGACCCTACACTTTGATGGATCTAAATCACAATAAGGGTTGGGAGCAGGATGTATCCTCATTGACCTAAAGGGGAAGAAGAATTTTATGTCCTGCAGACTAGAATTTGAATGCACTAATAACACTATTGAGTATGCAACTTTGGTGCAGGGACTTAAGAAATCCATAGACTTAAACATTAAAGGACTAAAATTTTTGGGGGACTTTGAAATTATCGTCAGGCAAGTAAAGAATACTATACATTGCAACTCACCCCACCTGAGGAATTATCAACAGGAAGTGCATAGGCTGATAGAAAATTTTGAGGCCTTTAATATTGCCATGGTTCCTAGGACAAAGAATACTCTTGTTGATTCCCTAGATACTGCAGCCTCAAGGCTATCCCCTTTAGAATATTATGAAGCCTCCAGGTTCACTGTGGAACTACTCTACAAACCATCAATACCCAACAATATTTCTAATTGGAAGGTCTTTGAAGGAGATGAACAGATTATAGACTTTCTAACCAATCAAGAAAGTTTTAAAGATCTAGCTATTGATGATGAAGTATTCCAATATCAACCAGCAGAAACCGATTTCCACGAACAAAGAGACGAAACATATCACTCTAGTAACAAACCAAGGTTTCAAACGATACCGAGAGGGGTATCTAATTTGGAGAACCTTTTCGACCCGAGGGAAATACTTAAAGGGTCAACGAACACAAAGACAGGGAGTTTGTGTCCCATATACGAGACTATAAATATAGGAACCCCGAAAAACCCTAAGAATATAAATCTAGGAAAAATAGTGTCTAAAGAAGAAAGGAAATCTTATCCCAAGCTTTTTAGAGAATATCAAGATGTTTTTGCATGGTCCTACTGAGAATTGAAAACTTATGAAACTCACATTATTCAACACACAATCCCATTAAAATCTAGGGTTAAACCCTTTCAACAGAAGCTCAAGAACTACCATCCATCTTTGGAACCCCTCATGTATCAAGAGTTAAAGAAATTACTAGATGCTAAGATTATCTTTCAAGTTAGACACTCTGCCTGGGTAGAAAATTTGGTTCCTATCAGGAAAAGGTTTGAGGAAATTTGTCTGTGTGTAGATTTGAGAAATCTTAACAGAGCATCAGAAAAGGATAACTACCCAATCCCACTAATGGAATAGCTCTTGCAGACTATGTTTGGTTCTGAGATTTTTTCTCTTCTAGATGGTTTTTCAGGTTACAACCAGGTTCTAGTTTCAGAGGAAGACCAATTGAAAACTACCTTCCGAACCAAGTGGGGAACCTTTTCTTATAAACGTTGTTGAGGAAAAGATATGAAATAATCTTACTCAAGCATTTTCAGATCTTTCTTGGCTAAGGCAAGATAGACGGGAATATCACCCTATGTTTATAGCCTCAAAATTTGTTTCCTAATCCACAAGTATTAGTTACAAGAGATTAGGTTGTTTTTTATAAATAAAAGATTGCTATAAAATTCAACATTTTTATATAATTTTTTGAATAGAACAAATGCAAAAGTAAATGTGGAGACAAAAACAAAAATACCAAGTCACAAATTATCAAAGATGAGACAGAATAGCAATGGCTTATTTCATTCCCATAAATCAAAAGAATCGTTCTCTTTACAAAAATCTCTGAGGGAGTATGGACCAAAGTCAAACTTAGATGTCCTCGATGAAAACCATACAAAAGGACTTCTGACAGAAAGTAAAAAACTGAACTTTAAAATCTTTATCAACTTGCCACAGATTGTTGCCCACTTGACTCTGCACAATATCATTTATCAGTCATGAAATTTAATTCATAAATAGACAAGTATACACAGACTATCAAAGATAGATCAACACCTCTAAAAAACAAGTTTCTGAATGATGTAATTCAACCTTGAATCGTGTTGTCTACAACAGAACCCTGTTGTCATAAAAGAGAATTAGGATTTTAATGAATTAAATAATGAATGAAAACTGAACTATCTCAATAAAACTCAAGAGCAGACCTTAGTATGCTTTCTCCTTCTATTCTCCCCTTCTTCTTCCTTCTCTTTTTGCCTTTAGGCAATCAAAATTAGTTGAAGTAGTTCAACTACCCTTTTTAGTTAAGTTAACTAAAACTCAACTAACTTTTATTTTAAGGGAAGAATTAATATAATAATAATAAGGATCTTTAAAAAATAATAAATAGTAGGTGGGACCCCTTATGACTCCCTTTAGTTTCTTAACAAAAATAAACATAACTAGTCAATCAATCAAACACATCCGTCCTTGTGGCTCCCACCATCATTCTCATAATTTGAAAATTAAATATCAATAATATTTTAAACCATATCCAAAAAATATAATATCCAAAATATCCAAAAATAGTATGTTGTCCAAAAACTTCAGCAGTCAATTGTTCTCAACAATCAATAATAAAATGTACTCAAAATCCATATTTTCCACTTTGGGAGGCAATTTTCCCTTTGTTGTTGCTGTCCCCCTTTGAATTTTTTGAATTAGTCTTAGGCTGTGTGGAGCCTTTAGGCTTGATCTCACTGATAACATGAGAGAAGTCATCTCTCAAGTGCATGCAGGATGAAACGGATTTGGTTGAATCACTTGAGGGAGAGGAGGGGGCAGAAACAACTTTTATGTTATCATGCGTGTGGTGGGATTCAATTTTGAGTCTCTTTCTTGTGTGTGAAGACTATACATGTGAGTGTGTAGGGGAAATTTGTACATTTGGGTTAACCGGTGGAGGAGGATCAGGTATAGCCAAATTGCGCCAGCCACGATGTTGGGAGACTGTTGGGTGAATAATCTCTTTCCATCCGTCATTTTCAGGGAATTCAGGTTGTAATGAGACATGAGGGGGGACAGGGATACCAGGGACATGTTGGGGTTGGAAGGGAGGACTTTATGGCCTAGGTTGGACTACCCCTTGTCCAATTCAGTTGAAAAATCCATCTTGGAAGAGCTGGTTTAACTCTTGTGGATCTGCATCAAAATGTATCCAGAATCTATGCCTTCTAGGGCCTCTATTCCAACTCCCTCTGCCCCTGTTATTTCGGCCATGGATCCCTCTGTTGAAGAAGATCATCCTCTATGCAACATTTATTAGGAACTAACTTCTTAAACAAACCATACATGACATCTCTTTAAATATGAAACAAAGTTTGGCTCAGCAAACACATCAGACCCATGCAATCCAATACACAAAATCATTTAATACGTGTCAATGAGCAGGGGCTGAATCAGGGTTCTTGGATATCTGAGGGGGTTGTATTGAGAGGAAAAGTGATAAAATGAAAGGGAGTAGAACATGACTATTGCTCAACAAATCATTAAACAATCAAGTTGTGTTGCAATAACAAAACATATCAACCGTAACCCATTTTTGTGTCATCATTTAATTGCTGTAATACCCAGTTTTCATTTAATTTTAAGAATAGGGCATGCAAAGTGAATATGGGATTATGAGGGGATTCATAATGTGAGAAAAAGTGAGAGAATGACAGGGAAAATAATGGATATTCTTCATAAAACAAATTAAATAATCAATAACCATAACTTTGTATTAGAATTAATCCAAAAAGCATCAACATTCATTGTTTCTCAATTTTATATCAAACTGTATGTTGTTCCAATATTTAACTTTCCTAGAATTTCTCAATTCATAATAGTCTGTGCAATCATAACTTATAAACAACACAACATTTCCATTCAACAGTCATGTTTAACCAAGCGTTGATCCTTTCTTTCTTTCCCTTTTTTTTTTTTTTTTAAATAATCAACAATATGCTCGACAAATATCCTTGATTATCCATAAAGCATCATGATAATAATCAACATTCCCTATCTACCAATTTACAATCAGGCCTAATTAAAATATACACAGGTCCTTTTCCAATTACGAACAAACTTCCAAAATATGCCCGATTACAACACAGTCTTCATCATATCAATCGACAAGATCTTGCAATGAAACAACAAACAACCAAAACATAAAATCCGAGCCTTACCTTGGATATAACTTCCTTTTAAAACCATTGGTAACCTTTATGGTGAATCAATATAATATATGAAGAAAACATAACCAATTACACACAGACATCATTTTTAAAACTGGCCATAACCCTGATCGGGCCTAGCAAAAACACACAAGTGTTTCCAATTGAAATCAAGACCACGTTGGTAAAACACATTGAGTGAACCATAATGAAAGAAGACAACTCTCGACTGCTATGCAAACACATATTACCATTTGTAATTGTTCAACCGATTTTATCATAGAAAGACGAGACAGAGACTTGACGAAAAACCTCCATAACCATTTCACTAATAAACCAATATTTGACAATCAAGAAGGTGCTTGAAGGGAGCAAAGACAGTTGGAAATCAAATCGGGTTTGTCACAATCAAATGCAGGGAAACAACAAGAGCGCGTCCATATTTTAACCATAATAGAGAGAGCTGGAGGTTTTCTGAGACTTGAAAACCACAGGCAGAAAACCTTTTGAAAAAGATACAGTAGTGAGCCACACAATATTCTTATTACTCCAAGTCCTGGACGAGACCCGTGATTAACACCCTAGGAGAGAAAAGGAAGGCGGATAATAACCCAATGCACATGACACGTTTAACACTTGCAGAGGTGAGGCAAAGTTTAATTGAACAATGGTAGTTATTAAAAGAAACAAAGAGATATAACATCTCTACCCATTACTTAAGAGCCGAACAAATTGACAAAAACACCAGTGAGGATGAAAACATCCTTTTGACATAACTCCGAGATATAACTTGTATCAACCCACAACCATCCAAGCATGCATTAATGTTAGGGTTGCCCAAGACTGGATCTTGGAATAATTTGGTGAAAAGAAAACAAGAATGGGCCAACGACCATGACTCGGGGTTTGAAGAAATAACACAACAATTGTTGGCAATCCCTTTGCAGTTGGGTAAGGTTACAATCATGACTGTGAGGGAACGGAATAACCGACGGTAATACATAGAACGAAAACCTCCATCATCAACACAGAGTTATATGCACCACCATTCACTTATTATTCTAGAGAGACCCATCACAAGACTGACTGAGAAACCAGTCAATGCAATACTTTAAAAACCCAATTTGTTTGCTTGCAATCCAAAACATTTTACAATCATCATAGGGAGATATAACACACATCTACACAGTCAAAATTCTCAGGAGCACACATAATCCAAGCATCATTAGCCATCATTTTTTCATACAACAAAGAATACCTCATGGATGGAGAGAAAAAGAATCATACCTATAGAAAACTGCTTAAATGGCGAGTTGGTCGAGCCCTCTTCCTTCCAAGAGCCTAAAATGCGGAGCTTCACAACCAACAAATGAAAAATGATAGGGTGATGACCGATAAGGGGAGTATGGAGTGATGTGCAGTAAATGAACATCATTTCCATCACCTGGCCTATTCAATTCCAAGTATGAGACAACCCAACATTCACCAATCAATTAAACCATGTATGCAATGCCAAACCATTTGAAATCTGTGACGATATCCCTTGCATAGTGCGCCACCCAATATCATTTACATGTTAACCCTTGCCATAATTCTATGCCATCATACATATTGCAATGCTATATGTGCCCAATTCAAATCTAATTAAATTCGCATAGCCCACTAACCAACAATAGAAAAATAGTTAGGACTAACACTAATATGTTTTAACTTTTCCACTTTCATATAATCCTTTATCATAGCTCAACATATAACTCCTTTCTCTTTAGGATTTTTTCATAGGTTTTTCTTTCTTTGTTTTGATTATGATATCACTAAATTATCTCTTGCATATATGTGGCTTGGTAATCGATCACAATGATTAGTGACATGGTTAAATCATAGAAACTGCAATAACATGTTCCTTATAACCATAAAAAATGTTTTGGATCGCAAAAAGCATTCCACAAAAATTCTTCATCCACTTGTTACCATGTCAAAATGAAACTAAGACTGCGTTGTCAACCATGTAGGACTGTGTAGGCAGCATCAAAACAACAACAAAAAAATTGTGTGATATGTCTATCCTTGCGCCTCTAGTCTACAAGGGGGTCCCACCTAGTAGTATTATATTATTAGCATAGTTAAATAATAGGGCCTTAGAATTACTTTGCGGGTGAAATTCATGTTTACGATTTTAATCGTTAACAACTGCATGCCCTTTGGGTTGATTAATGCAGGATCAACCTTCCAAAGGGCCATGGACATAGCTTTTCGTGAATTGATTAACATATGTGTGGTAGTATACTTAGACGACGTGACTGTGTATTCAAAGAACAGAAAATATCACATCCAACATCTACCCAAATTTTCGAAAGGTGTAGGAAATATGGAATATCTTTAAACCCTAAAAAAACTATCTTTGGTGTCGAGGAAGAGAAATTACTAGGTCATATTATATCTCAAGTAGGAATTTGCATAGATCCAGAACGAATTAAGGCAATATCTCAGCTTTTGTTACCCCACAACAAAAAGGCTCTGCAATCCTTCTTTGGGAAAATTAATTTTGTAAGTTCACGCTCGATTTCGCTGAAAATATCAAACCATTACAAAAAATGATTCGCAAGGATGCGGATTTTAAGTGGGATGACGAGAGAAAAGTTTCTTTCAACAATATCAATATTTCCATATCTCAAGCTCTGGTGCTGCGAAGCCCCCACTTTAGTAAATATTTTTCCCTCTATACTTTATCCTCCAACCAATCTTTAGTTGCAGTTTTGACCCAGAAGGATGATGATAACAATGAGTCATCAATATCATTCATGAGCATGAATCTCCAGGGGGGCGAATTGAATTTCCCTTCTATAGAAAAACAAGTTTATGCAGTGTACAAAGTAGTAAATCATTTTATATCTTACATCCTAAAAAATCACACCAAAGTCATCATGCCTCATCCCACAGTTTAATCCCTATTCACTCAACAGGAGATGGGGGAGAGAAGAGGAAATTGGATGGCAGTTGTCCAAGAATTTTATCTATATATAAAACCTGCCAAACTAATTAAAGGACAAGGACTGTGTAAATTGGTCACAAAAGCTCAAGACCAAAGAAATGAAGACCCCGAGTAGGAGACTGAATTAGCATTATGGTGTAGTGAGGCTTTATACATTCCCCCAGGGAAAGAGTCTTGGTATCGAAAAAAAATTTACCTCCTGCATCATGGGACTTTCCCAGAAAACCTAAACCCTAAAGAAAGGAGAGCTCTCAAACTAAAATTTGCACAATATCGCCTCATAAATTCAGTACTTTTCCGCGTAAATTATGACGAGGTACTCTTGAGATGTCTCGAACTTGAAGATGCAAATAATGTTCAGAGGGAGCTCCATGATGGTCCTGTAGGTGGACACTTTGCAGGGAATACCACTGCTCACAAAATACTAAGAGTTGGCTATTACTAGCCTACTCTTTTTAGAGGTGCTCATACATACACTAGAAACTGTAAAACTTGTCAAATGAGCACGGGGAGAGAAAAGAGAGCATTTGTCCCACTCCAACCAGTGACCATATCCAGACCATTCAAGCAATGGGGGTTAGATTTCATAGGGGATATTACCCCGATTTATTCAAAACAACATAGATACATACTGACTGCTACAAACTATTTTATGAAATGGGCAGAGCCCATCCCTCTGACTCACTTGAATGAAAAGGTGGTAATCCAATTCATAGGAAAACAGTTGGTCACAAGGTTTGGTATGCCTTCCGTTATTTTTTTGGACAATGCCACTTACTTTTCTTCCACTCTATTAACAGATTTTTCTCTAGACAAAGGAATCATAATCAGATACTCTGCAAACTACTATCCACAAGGGAATGGAGTGGCAGAATCAACCAATAAGAACCTAGTGAGGATCTTGAAGAAAAAAGTCGTAGAAAATCAGAGGAATTGGCATAGCTCGCTTCATAATTCCTTATGAGCCGACAGAGTAACACCCAAGGAAGCTATAGGGAACTCCCCATACTTTCCGGTATATGGACAAGAAGCCATTCTCCCAAATGGGTTATATCTTCCATCTCTTCATCTTGCTCAGGGATCTAGAGGACAACCCTCATCAGTTATTCAACAGAGAATTGATACCCTCCTCATGCTAGAAGAAGAAAGGGAGAAAGAAAAATCAAAATTCGTCGCTCATCATCGCATAGTTAAAATATGGTTTGACAAGCATAAGGCCAAAGAGATAGGAGACTTGGTCCTGAAATGGGATAGAGAAAATGAACCTAAGGGAAAACATTTGAAGTTTCAGAATCTATGGCTCGGACCTTTCTATCTATTCGATAAACTTGGGGCAGGCATGTACTGGTTGAAAAATCTGAGGGGGGAACCCGACGCCCTCCCGATGAATGCCAGGCTCTAAAACAATACTTCTGTTAAAAAAAAAAATTGTGTGTGTATTTTCATGTCATTTTCTGATTAGGATAAATGTGTAGGTGTAAGGTAGACTGATTGCAGAGTCCTTTTATTCCTGTTTTTTTTATTTTATTTGGTATTTTCTTGCAATAAAGTTTTTTTTTGGAAAGCATTGGTTGACCCAAATCAATATGGTGTAGCAAACTCTGTTCCTAACTCACACTTATGTGCAACATAAGAAACACTGAGCAATTGCATTTTTCTTCAAAGAGTTCTAGATTTGCTCTCTGCGAACACACGACCTTAGTGAGTGATGAAGTGTTCTCCTGGTGTTCTAGTAAAGCCTAAAAGGAAAGATGGCAATTTGGAAAGGACCACATTTACCTCTAGATGGAGATAAAAGGAATTTCACCTTAACCATTTCATATTGCAGATAACAAATGTCCTCCTCTCACACTCTCTCAGGGAATCTCTACTAGAAATAAATCAATTATATTAAATGGGTAGAAAGTAGGAGAGGGCATGCAAATAAATCCATCAGGGCTATGGACGCTCACTGGAAGCGGAGCAAGGTATGTGACATCGATGTGACTCCGTCGAGGCTATGGACGCTCGCTAGTAGCGAAGAAACACCATAGTGAGTGAATGATGATAACTAAAATGGCCTCATGCCAGTGAATGATTTACCCTACTCTTTTCAAAAGGGGGCCTGGGTCACAATCAAGAGGAATGAAGGTGGAATAAAGGTTAAAACTCCATAGGCAGGCCCAGATTCACCAACCAGGGAAATTGTAAACGCAAGGGTAGGAAAGAATCTGATAAAATCAAAGCTAGTTAGTTTCTAAACCAGCTTCTGCATCAACTAAGCCTGTGGGAAGGAATAGAGATTCTACTTTTTCCCAGAGAATCGCCATTTGTTGAGAACTCAACACACCCTAAAAGATTTATGACATTCTGTAACTTTTGGGTACCACTTGTTTTCTTTTGTTTTACTGTTTGAATTAAGTTCACTATGGAGGGATGGTTTATTTTGTTTTCATGACTCTTATCGATCAAATCAGATTTGTTTGAACTTGTTAAATGAAACCTTGTGTCTAAAAGAACTTGGCATACTAACTAAGAATTTGCAACTAACGTTGTGACTAACGCACTTGCATTTGGTGTCAACAAATTCCAAGAAGATAAAATAGCCACACAATAACACTAATCATCGATCATCGATGCACCATCGACATCGATAAAAGGCAAAGTAATTTTGTGTTATTTATTTTCCATGAAGATTCAGAAGATAGCTGATCCCCATCGGCGTCGGCAAAATTTGAGGGGGATAAACATTGACAAGATTCATGACAAACCTCCGATAGCCGATGACAGATGTGCTTGTTCTAGGGAGATGTAATCTCAAAGGGTTAAATCATTGAAAATTTCTGCATTGAACACATCATCGATCGTCGACCCCCGAAGAACTTTCAGCATCGACAATTTCCAAGGGAGTTAAGCCGGGAGCGCTTGGTTAAGATTATCGTTGATCGTCGATCCTTGATACATTTCAACGTCAGCAGGGTAGGATATGTTGTTAGAACGATTAGCTAAGGAAAATTCCCTCATTCTGAATAACACGATTAAACGAAGATGTTGGTTTCAAGTGCCACGTGTCTTTGATGCATGGGGATTTCGTATGGTCTAGTTTCGTCCCAAATCACCTTAAGGGTCTCTATGTCCTAGTCATAATTTCGATTCATATTTGTCACGTCATCTCTGTAGAGAAAGATGGATCAGCGTTAGACATTTTTCCCAGAGATAACAACGAACAATGTATGAAGAGAAGCCCCGACTTCTGATCCACCAGTTATATTAGCGAAACGATGGGATGTTTTCAGCATGAGATGCAATTGGATTTTGTCATTTAATAGAAATTTAATGTTTCACCCCACATACATTATTACCCCGTGCACTGATTGAACAATGGGAATTTGAAATCATCGATAGGCCACCTTATATCCCGCAACCACGTTGTTGACCTATGATCGAATTTAATTTTAAACATAATGAATATCTGGTGGAAGATTTTGTATAACCACACTTATATCCTGAATTGAATAGTTGACGCGACAAGGTAAGTGTTGAAATTACTAAGGCAACTGAGAGGGGGGGGGTGAATCAGTTGTTACTGTGCTTAAACAATATTAAGTCTATTAAGCCATTTTTAATCTTTCATCAAGTGACCATCATTATTATACATAATATGAAAAACATAAATAATGAGCATCAATCACACATAAGATATACACAGAGACAGATTTTCACGAGGAAACCCATAAAGGGAGAAAACCTCTTCTTCTTCGAAATGATTGGCAATATTTTAAGTTTTGTACATCATCTATGTTTGAGCACCAACTCAAAGTGAGGCTACTACCTCTATTTTACAAGCTCCAACTTGTTGAGAGCACCAACTCTCTGGTTTCTCTAGCACTGACTAGAAGGAAGCACCAACTCCCTGAGTGTTCCAGCACCAACTAGATGGAAGCATCTACTTCCACTTATACAAGCACCAACTTGTCTGAGAGCACCAACTCTCTAGTTTCTCTAGCACCCACTAGAAGGAAGCACCAACTCCCTAAGTGTTCCAGCACTGACTGGATGGAAGCACCTACTTCCACTTATATAAGCACCAACTTGTATATAGAAAACTCTGTGTTTTCCCAAGCACCACCTTGTTTTCTAGCCACAACTAGATGGAAGCTACAAATCCCAATATTCAAGCACCAACTCGAATATCATACCACAATCCTCCCTAGCACCACCCTACCTCCCTGATTATAAATAAATGATTGAAGAACCAACAACACAGATAAATCGATTCTTACCACTTCTTCTCTGTTCTGTAAATCTGGTCTGCTTCTAACTATTCTTCAATTCTTCTCTTCCTCTGTCTATTCTGCAATTCTTCTTTGCTTCAAGTTGTTCTGCAATTATGCTCTTTCTTTTGTCTATTCCTCATCTGTTACTCATCTCTGACTTTTATCTCACACTACGCATACTGTCGGTCTCACACTGCGCATTATGTAGTTTTCCCTTTCTTATAGTTCAACTCATTTTTCATTCAGAATGACCAACCACACATAGTCACTGCGTGTTTCTTTTATCCACTACAACCCCTTCAGTTACCCCTCAAATCCCTAGAACAACGCTTCAGCAACTGAAATGCCAACCGTCCAAGAACCATGATTCGGTTATGCTAACTGAATTGTAACTAAACAATTAATCATGAAGAGCAATAATAGCCCTTTGATAAGATTTCCAAGTATCCAACATCATTGGATTACAAGCACAGGGTCTCGCGTTGATTTCTCCATTTCGCATTTCGGCATTTCGGTATTCCTGTGGTGAAGAGTCTCGACTCTTCATGTTATGATCATTGAAAAGGAGCTTAGCATGGTGCTAGCTCCTCCCTCTCACATGACCACTGATGGTGACCATAGCCTACACCAAAAGGTGTTTTTCGTATTTCGACATTTCGTGATTTCGCATGTCGCAAATTCTTGTTGTGAGGCATCTCGACTCTCCAAGTCACGATCTCCGAAATGGAATTTAGTTGTTAGCACCTTCCTCAAACTCTCGACGATGTGACCACATCCTATGACCACTCGCTAATCATTTGAGCGCTTTTCTCTTCAGATCAATGGTCCATGATCCGTGGTGATCAGACGACTATCCTCCGCCCCAGAACTTCATCTTTCGGGACTTTGGGGGAGATTTGATGCTAAAAATTATGAAACTAAATTCCTGGAATGATGTCACTCAATGACGTGTCATGATCCGTGTGTCTGCCATGTGTCACTCAGAATTGTGATTTCCAGGTTCCTGAAATGCCAAATCAACTTGACACTCGTCCTTATATGATTGCGCCACGTGTCCTTTCTGACGCAGGCTGCCACTTGTCCTTGCTGACATGGTCTGCCACATTCACCTCCTAGGTCTGATGGCCTAGATTTTTCCTTGATCCAACAACTAGGATTATTTCATGATTTCGCATATCGCGAGTTCGAGAGGTTAGGGAACCCCGTTCCTTTGATCTTTGATTTCCCAGTCTGCGAAACTCTGAAATGGAGTCTTTTTTTATGCTCTGATCTTTCGCATTTCACGATTTCATCATTCTTTTCGTGAGTTTCCTTGACACCTCCAACTCCTGGTATCCAAAACTCCGAAATGGATATTAAGTCGTGGTTTCACATTTCTCGATTTTCTGCCATGAGTTGCTTCCTTGACTCCTCCAACTCTCGATATCTAAAACTCCGAAATGGAGTTTACGCTTCTGATCTTGCCATTGAGTTGCTTCCTTGACTCCTCCAACTCCCGGTATCCGAAACTCCAAAATGGATTTTACACTTCTGATCTTTCCATTGAGTTGCTTCCTTGACTCCTGCAACTCCAGGTATCCGAAACTCCAAAATGGAGTTTACGCTTCTGATCTTGCCATGCGATCATCGTTGCACTACTGATCTTGCCACTTTCTCTTGTTCGTCATCGTTGGGCTGAGCTTGCCATCAATGACAAACAAATAATCTGCCTTCTGTCTGCCAATAATAAACATGCCAACAATCTCCCCCTTTGGCATTGATGGCAACCTTGAAGACACTACTCATAGCATCCTTACCATTACACTTTCTCCCCCTTTGACATCAATGTCAAAGAAGTAACATGCTCCCTCTAAAATGTTGCAGTACATACTCCCCTTGTCAACTATGAGCAACTTAGAAATATAACAGATATTCAATAAGTACTCCCCCTGATCAGGTGAACAGATTAGACGAAAGAAGTTATAACCCCCAACTTTTAACAAAGATATCCAAAAGGGGTCATTGCTAACGGTTTAGTAAAGAAATCAGTTATTTGTTCTGTGGAAGGAATATAATTCACTTGAACAATTCTATTTGTAACTTGTTCTATGAGAAAATGGTATTTTATTGGTATGTGCTTAGATTTTGAATGAAGTACAGGATTCTTAGAGAGACTGATGGCACTGGTGTTATCACAGTGAAGTGGAATGGGAACAGTGTAAGTTACCTTCAAATCTGTAAGAGTTTGTATCATCCATAAAATTTGTGTGCAGCAAGTAGCAACAACAATCTATTCTGTCTTTGTAGTTGATAATGAAATGGATCCTTTCTTTTTACTAAGCCATGCCACTAACAAGTCACCTAGGAAGAAGGCACCTCCACTGGTGCTCTTTCTCTCATCCACACAATTTTCCCAATCTGCATCTGAATAAGCAGTTAACTGAAAATTATGATTTCTGGGATACCACAGAACACAAGTCATTGTTCCCTTCAAGTATTTGAATATCCTTGTGACAGCTACCAAGTGACTTTGTTTAGGAGCTAACTGATAATGACCTACCATTCCAACAACTTGCATTATATCATGAAGAGATGTTGTGATGTACATAAGGTTGTCTATCATTGATCAATATGTCCTTTGATCAACTTCAGGTGGCATATCATCTTTACTCAGCTTGCAACCAACCACCATAGGTGTACTAACAAGAGAGGAATCCTCCATCTGAAATTTCTTCAACATCTCTTTAAAATATTTTTCTTGAGAGATAAATATTCCTGCATAACTCTAATTTACTTGTAAACCACGAAAATATGACAGTTCTCCTATCATGGACATCTCAAACTCTATTTGCATGGAGTTATCAAACCACTGGACAGATGATTCATTAGTACAACAAAAAATAATATCATCTACATAAACCAAAACAACTAGTAAATTATCACCTTCAGACTTAATGTAGAGATTGTTGTCAACAATACCTTTCTTGAACCCTTTGTCTTGTAAA
>ML804480.1:186288-204022 GCA_009831015.1 Picea engelmannii
TCACATTTAATATGATACAGTAATATGATTCTTTCCTATAAAGCTTGTTGTGTTTTATTGTATGATTCCTTGATCACATACATAGGTTTATATTGAGTTTATGCTATTGCTATCACTTTGGTTGGTTGCGTTCTTTTGCAGTTCCATCATTATATGAGCGTTGGAATGGAGATAGGATGGTGATGGCGAGAGGAAGCGACATTTAAACGGTATGTCACTCATCCCTCTTTAGTTAGTAAATTCAATATCTAAAACTTAAGGAAAGCGTCATGTTCTGGTGTGTTTTGTTCTAGATCTAGGTGTATCTAGGGAGATCAGTTAGTGTCCGCACCCACCGATTTGTTCGATAAAAAAATTGGTGACTCCAATGGGGAACGGATTGTTTCCCAGTTAGTCTAGTTTCCCTTGCTCTGATTGTTTGTTTTCTGGTCCCTGAGTTTGTGGGAGATCCATCCAGACTCTTTGGATCTGAAAGTTCACTCAAATTTAGTCCTTTTTCAAAAAAATTCTTGTTTACAGGCATTCTCGCACTGTAACCTTTAGTGGCCTGCGAGAAACACCTGAGTTCGCACCTTGGTGTTAAGTCTAGTGCGAACCCCTCGCAGTAAACCTTTGT
This sequence comes from Picea engelmannii, assembly GCA_009831015.1. NCBI lineage: Eukaryota > Viridiplantae > Streptophyta > Pinopsida > Pinales > Pinaceae > Picea > Picea engelmannii. Next base: position 186,905 of record ML804480.1, read on the forward strand.
TCATCCTACGAGAATCTTTTATTCTCGCACTGTAATACACTGCCAGCCTGCGAACTTGTTTGTAAAATTTTTTGGATTGGGTCTTGTCATTTTTTTATGCCCAGTTTTGCTTTGAACAACTGGATTGAACTTTTGGAGCCTATATTGATCTGCTTACAGTCTGCTTGACATCCTTTGAGTTGCTTTTAGCCACTTTTTCTTTGTTTGGTTTTGAAGGATTAGTCTCTTGCTTTGAGTGTATTTCAATTACAAAGCGTGTGTTTTCTTTAGAATTGTTTAAAGAAAGATGAGATTTCTTCTGAATAGTTCGCTTTAAAAGAAAACTTTTAGTTTGGGTTTCTTTGTTTTAAGAAAGTTCATTATTTCTTTTGGTGAAATTTTTGAAACAAAAAGATTTAATTTCTTGCTTTATATTAGATTGGGAGCATCCTTGCATTTGAAGTAGCGAAATTGCATGATTCTTGGCATTTTTTGATCGTGCATTGGTGTTCAGTACCTTTTTCTCATTTCTTGAGAATCTTGATATTGATGAGTTTAATAGACTTTGGGACATGTGCATATGGGAATGATAAATATTTTCTCCTTCTTGTAGCATAGCTTTCATCGAAATGAAAAGATTGCATCTTCATCTCTTTGCATAATTTTCGAGTCGGTCAAAACACCATATTGTTCACGCCATTTTCCTTTTGAGTAACAACAGCCATAAAATAAAGTGCTTATAAAAATTGATTAGACATTTTTATCTTTTCTGGTAGCAAACCTACATTAGATTAGTTGTAGGGCTTTGGAATAGGTGTGAAAGATAACTTTCCAAAGTTGCAAACAAACATAGAATCTTGAGTTAGGGAGTGGTTAAATCCACTTATTACATTTTTTCCTAGGAAGCCCTTCTCACACAAGGGTCAATCACGAGGTCGCATTGAGACTGGCAGAGTTACTCACCCTACTTTGTCCATCTTCGTGTAGAGATTGCACGTATTATGGGGGTCGTTTGAGGGTATACCCACAATGATGAGTGGAAGCCTTTCAAGTTGATTTCGGTCTAGATACCCTACCCTTGCGCGTGAATCGGACTGTCGACTGTTTCCCCAGGCATCACTGTAATGATTGGTAACCTTAGTGGCCTATCTCTTTAGGGTCTTTACACAAGGTGACTGTGGAGGGGCAAGTCTTCACGGTACCTGGAATCGACGTTGGCCAAACTCACTTGGGCTCCTTGGAGGGTATACCCACGATTATGTGTGGGAGCTTGCACTAGGGTGTAAGTTCGTTAAGCAGGTCGTCAACATAACTTTTCCACCTGCTCTATCTTAGCCCCTTCTTACATTGTTCCCGCGATGTTGGATTTCAACACCAACTAGTGTGTTCATTGTGAGAAGGTTTTGTTTGTTTGCTTGCTTCCTAGATTTTTAGCGTGTGTTGTTTGTTCTCCCTAGCGGACTCTAGATTGAATTTTTTGTTTTTCATGGCGTCAGTTCTCGAAACGACCAATGAAGGAACCCCTGCTCCAGGGGAACCTTTTATTTTTCCTTCTTATGGGAACATTGGTCCTCCTCACATTGCTACTTTGAGCCTTCCAGGTCTCACTATTGGATTACCGGTATGGTTGTTTTCCACTCAGGTAATCCTGAATGCAGTTAGTGCTTCAATCACAAGAACTTCCCCCCAAGAGCATCAACCTCATGTTGATCCTTCACCATCATCACCAATAAGGTCTTCTTTGCCTTCTTCACTTGCAAGGACGTCTTCTGTTTCATCTTCTTCGTCAAGCGAAAGTTCTGAAGCTAGTAACTCGGTGAATAAGAAGAAGAAGAAAAGGAAGAATAAGGAGAATAAAATTAAGCAAGGATCCAAACCTCCAACCACTGTCAAACATGTTGGAAAACAACCAGTTACTGTTACTCATGCCGGGAGTGTTGATGATGTCAAGATCACCCAAACAACCCGTAAGCCCAAGTACCCTTGCAGGCTTTGTAAGGGTAGCCATCTTCTTAAGGAATGCCCTAGTCTATCCAAGGTTATAAAAGCATGGTCTACACATCCTCGCCAACCCACATCGTTATCCTTTGAACAACATGCTGACAAGCCCCTGTCAACCAACCATGATACGGTTGGGAAGAAGAAAAGTAGAGTCAAGTTCCCGTGTATGTTATGCAAAGGGAGTCATCTCACTCACCTTTGTCCTCATATGGGTGAAGCCTAAAAAGTACTAGAAGACATGACTGTTTCACAGCCTCAACTTTCAGCCGCTTATCACAAGCTTTCTCTCAACCCACCTATAGTTGATGGAATGATCACTCTGGTCCCTTCACCAACTAATCTGGTTGATCATATCGTCAATCTGGCCACGTCCTTAGTTGAACCAGTTGACAAAGTGGTTAATCTGATACCATCCTCGGTCAATCCCACTCTCCCCTCAGAGAGTGTCACCCAAGTGGTCGATCTGTGTCCATCTGTTGACCCCGTTCTCCCCTTGGAGAGTGAAACCCAAGTGGTCGATCTGATCTCATCATCGGTCGATCCTACTCTCCCGCTAGAGAGTAAACTAGATACTGCCCACATTTTTCTCGTTGATACAGAATCTCCCATTCTGAGGGGTATTCCTCCTTCTCCCATGGAACGCCCTCCAAGTAATGAGGCCATCCATTTTGATTGGGGTGTGCTAACTGGACCTCGTCTTCCCTCTCACATTCCTTTCCATATTACAGTACAGGTTTGTGGTCGAGACGTTCCTCAGACACTGATAGATGAAGGTTTGTCTGTTAGTATTTTGTCCTCTATTGCTTGGCAAGATTTGGGTTATCCTCCACTTGCACTGGTTACACTGAATCTGTTAGCTTTTAACAGAAGAACTAGTCAACCTTTAGGGACCCTTCCTCAGTTTCCTGTAACTTTGGGAGGGAAAACTGTCTTTATTGATGTCATGGTAGTCCAAGACCCCTTGGATTTTTCTTTACTCCTTGGGCGAGATTATGTCTATGCCATGAAAGCTATTGTGTCCACTCTTTTTCGTGTGATATCTTTCCCTCACGATGGAAGAATTTTGATTGTCGATCAACTTTAATTCATTGACCCCGACTGGATTGCCTCCCTAAATGGTTCTTATATGCAGACAGTATCGCCCCAACCACAGGTCAATTATGTGGCGTTGTCTCCCATGACTTCAACTTCTGATGACTTAGATCTAGTAGTTGACATGGTGATCTCTTCGATAGGGCTGTTAGAGCCTGATCTCTTTACTCCTGTCGCGACCCTTGACATGGTGTCCTTCCAGAGTGTATTTCTTCCTTACAGTGAAGACCTCTTGGAAGCCATGACCGAGTTTTGTCCCTTGACATGGTGTCATTCCGGAGCATTGACCTCTTGGAATCCATGATCAATGAGAGAACACTTGAGGATAGTTTTTGCATCTCTGTAGCAACCTCGTTAAAAAATGAAACAGAGGTTACGAGCATAGTTCTTGTTTATGTGTCAAGCTCGTTAAAAAATGAAATAGTTTTCCCCCCTCTCTGTTTGAGTCAAGTCCTTCGTCTAGTATTTGAAGCTTCATTTCCTCTGCCTTTTTCGTTGGATGAAACGAAGCTTGGGGGGCAATACTTCCAGCCTCTGGACTTCATGCTGAAGTAGAGCCGCTAGCTTCTTAATCTGGGGGCTAAGTACCAACCATCCATGTGTTATGCGTTGGGAAGTCGCAAGCATAGTTTTATATGGTTCAAGCTTGTGTAAAAATGAAACCACTTACCTCAAGCATAGTTCCCTCTGGTTCAAGCTTGCGTAAAACTGAAACCAGGTCCAAGCATAGTTTTTTTTAAAGCTTACGTAAAAATAAAAACAATCCCGAGCTTAGTCTTTGTTCTTTCTCATGCTCGTAAATACATGAGAATAAGTTACCAAGCTTAGTTTTTGTTCTCTCTCATGCTCGTAAATACATGAGAATAAGTTACCGAGCTTAGTCTTTGTTCTTTCTCGTTCTCATAAATCAATGAGAATGTAACCGAGTATACTTTTATCACTTTTTCGGACTCGTAAAGGTTATACGAAAAAGGAACCCACTGGAGTCCTCTTTAAGCTCTTTTCAGACCCTCTAAACATGAAAAGATTGCCAAGCGGCCTTGCTCTTTTCATGCTCGTTAAAGAATTTGAAGAAAGCATCTGTTGAGCGATAATTTATCACTTTTTCGGTCTCATCAGACTACTTTACGAAAAAGGAAATGAGAGAGTTCTCTTTTAAGTGTTTTCTTTCTTTGGACTTGTTAAACAAACATCGAAAGACCCGTAATGGGACCGAACCACTCCTTCCTAGGGTTCGTTAAACATACTCCGAGAGACTCGTCCGAAGGATGAGCTTATATCAACAAGCATATGTTATCCTCCTCAAGCTTGCGTAAAAATAAAGAGATACTTGCCAAAAATGGTGGGGGGAAATTTTGGAAAGAGTTGTGTCTAAACCTTTATTCCATGGAAGAGTCATTTTTGAACATGACACCCTTTCACTTAACTTGTGTCTAGGTTGGAAAATCTGTTAGAAAAAAACAGGATCGCGGAGCAATAAAATAAAACAAATGTGGAAACAAAACACAGAAGATACACAATACAAGAGAGACACAGATTTACGTGGTTCACCCAGTGTGGGCTACGTCCACCAGAGAAATTGCCAGGTCCTTTCAGCAAAATGAAGGGATACAACCTACAGCAAAACCCGTTGTAACTTCCTCTTATTTCTCTCACAGTCTCCTCTCTTAGAATACAATCCTCACCAACATACATAGCCGCAATACATTTCCCTCGTAAAAGAGGGTTGCCTTCTAAGGCAAAAAACCCTAACATAATCTCTATCGTTAGATCTGCGACCTTATAATGAACGGTCCAGATTTACAATGAAATTACAATATGCTTTTACAAGGCAATTTTTGCTTCGGGGGCCCGCTTGCCCCCAAACCCCCTAGCCGGGGGTACCCCCCCTCTGCACTCCCCCGCGTGGAAGAGTGTACATACTTCTGGGGTGTAAATACTTCATGGGGTATAAACACGGCTGAAAGTAAAAGACCTCTAAATCAGGAAGATAATCAGGCTCCACAACCAACGAAATCCACTTGTCTCCTGATCATACTTCTATAAGATTACAAATTGGTATGTGATCCTTGTTGTTGAGTCAGTATTTCCAAGAAAGTTTTCGTGTCGTCAACATGTTCAAAGCGATGTTCAACCCGAAAAGACTTCTATTGTGTCGGCCATTTCTGCAGTCCTTAAAGCCTTCTATTTCGTCGGCCATCCCTAAGTCAGTCCTGAATCACTTGTTACTTTGATCTACATCAAATATTGTTACGTGTTTCATGTCATTGATGTGGGATACATTACATCCCTCCTATGATGATTCGTTTCCTATCGACTTCAACTCATTATCCAGGAATTAGACTTAGAAACCAATTGGTACCTTGGAACTTGCATGCCTCAATGCCAGGTTTCCTCGCTTTCGACAGTGGGTTTTCATTATTGACCCCTGATCGGGAGATTCCGCCGAGTGTTCGACTTTAGCTCATTAATTCACATTCGTTGGATTGTACTAGTGTACCTTGGGAGTCATTGACATTAATGGTGATTTCCCTCACGCTTGTTAATGGTATACACTAATGACCAGTAATCAAGTGGTTTCTACCATGTTCGACTTTGACACATGTATTCACATGGTTAGATTCGTACTATAGAGTGGTGGAGATGAAGACCCTAAATATTTTCTAACAGATTCAGGTTGCATTGGAGTATATTTAGTTTGTATTGTTGCATAGATCCACATTATATGTCTGGTGGCTATGTTCAAATTTGATTCTTTAACACATAGATCCACAGTGTATTTTTGGTGGCTATGTTCAGATTTGAGTCATATTGACGTTGATCCACAGTGTATGTTTCGTGGCCATGACCTGTCTTACTTGACATGGACATTCGCATGTCGGCATTTATGCTTTGAGTCATTTGTATTATGAGTATGGGAATGCCTAGCTCAGTGATGATATATTATTGTACTGTACTTCCTTGTTTGTTGGCAGGTTTCTGACCGACTGTTTCTTGTTCCCTACACACACTCGACAAAGTATTTCAGCTATCACTTTGTTCTAACTTCATACTTTGGGGGGATCTCTGTTACACATTATTTTCATCATCCCTATGATCGTTAATGATGTAAACCTATCTGTTTCCTTCATAGGGGTCAGTGACCTGAGTTCCTGAAGAGAGAAGGGAGAAGAACTTTTCCTGAGAAAAGAAGTTGCATTTTCCCTTGTAAAAACCCTGTTAAAAAGGAAGTTCGCAGGTTGTTATATAGGCAGGGTGCGAGAATGCCTGATTCTCGCAGGTTGCACCATAGCTAGGGTGCGAGATGTTCGTAGGTTTCTCTATAGGCAGGGTGCGAGAATGCCTACACATGGGAAAAACAAGCGTTTTCTCGAATCTTCTAGAAGGAGAAACTTCTATGGTGAGGTGGCATCTGAATGGTTTGGATCCTACTCGCTTTCATGATTTAATGGGATCATCCTAACCTCCTCACCTTATCCTCTTCAACTTATAAAAGGAGAGGAGTTCTCATGGAGAAAGTTAGCTTTGGTTAGCTTTGGAGGTTTTGGGATTAGCTTGGATTGGATTGAGCTTTGGAGATTTTTAGCTTAGCTAGATGAGCCACTTTGTCAAGATAGATTGTGAATATTATCAGATCTGTGCTCTCAGAATTCTTGGAGTGAAAGTGTGTGGGGAATGAAGGACAGTTGGAAGAAACCTTACGACATCAAGGCCATGGTTGTAATCTCTCTTTCACATTTAATATGATACAGTAATATGATTCTTTCCTATAAAGCTTGGTGTGTTTTATTGTATGATTCCTTGATCACATACATAGGTTTATATTGAGTTTATGCTATTGCTATCACTTTGGTTGGTTGCATTCTTTTGCAGGTCCATCATTATATGAGCGTTGGAATGGAGCTAGGATGGCGATGGCGAGAGGAAGCGACGTTTAAACAATATGTCACTCATCTCTCTTTAGTTAGTAAATTCAATATCTAAAACTTAAGGAAAGCGTCATGTTCTGGTGTGTTTTGTTCTAGATCTAGTTGGATCTAGGGAGATCAGTTAGTGTCCGCACCCACCGATTTGTCCGATAACAATTCCCGTGGTGAAGAGTCTCGACTCTTCATGTTACAATTGCTGAAAAGGAGCTTATTTTGGTGCTAGCTCCTCCCTCTCACATGACCACTGACGGTGACCACAACCTACACCAAAAGGTGTTTTTCGCGTTTCAGCATTTTGCGATTTCGCATGTTGTGAATTCCTGTTGCGAGGCATCTCGACTCTCCAAGTCGTGATCTCTGAAATAGAGTTTAGTTGTTAGCGCCTTCCTCCAACTCTTGACGATGTGACCACAACCTATGACCACTCGCTAATCATTTGAGCGCTTCGCACTTCAGATCAACGGTCCATGATCCATGGTGATCAGACGGCTATCCTCCGCCCCGGAACTTCATCTTTCGAGACTTTGGGGGAGAGTTGATGCTAAAACTACTAAAACTAAATTCCTGGAATGACGTCACTCGATGACGTGTCGTGATCCGTGTGTCTACCACATGTCACTCAGAATTGTGATTTCCAAGTTCCTGAAATGCCAAATCAACTTGACGCTTGTCCTTATATGATTACGCCACATGTCCTTTCTGACGTAGGCTGCCACCTGTCCTTGCTGACATGGTCTTCCACATTCCCCTCCTAGGTCTGATGACCCAGATTTGTCCTTGATCCAACGACTAGGATTATTTTGTGATTTCGCATATCGTGAGTTCGAGACGTTAGGTAACCATGTTCCTTTGATATTTGATTTCTTGATCTGTGAAACTCCAAAATGGAGTCTTTGTTGATTCTCTAATCTTTCACATTTCGCGATTTCATCATTCTTGTTGTGAGTGTCCTTGACACCTCCAACTCCCAGTATCTGAAACTCCGAAATGGAGATTAAGTCGTGGTTTCGCATTTTGCGATTTTCTGTAGTGAGTTGCTTCCTTGACTCCTCCAACTCCCAGTATCCGAAACTCCGTAATGGATTTTACGCTTCTGATCTTGCCATTGATTTGCTTCCTTGACTCCTCCAACTCCCCATATCCGAAACTCCGAAATGGAGTTTACGCTTCTGATCTTTCCATTGAGTTGCTTCCTTGACTCCTCCAACTCCTGGTATCTGAAACTCCGAAATGGAGTTTACGCTTTTTATCTTGCCATGTGATCATCGTTGCGTTGTTGGTCTTGCCACTTTCTCTTGTTCATCATCGTCGAGTTGAGCTTGCCATCAATGACAAACAAATACTCTGCCTTCTGTCTTCCCGTAATAAGCATGCCAATAGTAAGTTTATCTCTGTTTAAATCATGAAAAAAACTTCGAACACTTCCATTATGCACACAAGTTTTCATTTCCAGAGCATCCGAAGAAGATAAGCGAGCATCTCAGGACCGCGTTGATTCTCAGACCATCAAAACTAGGTTAAGCTAGCAATAGAGGTATGTGTTGAATTTTATCAGTTCAGCGGTCGTAATCTGTTTTGTATCATCATTTTATCTTTATACAGTGTCTAACTATGTTCTAGCTACAGGAAAAAAATGCCTCCAAGAAAGCCAACGACAAGGTGCTTGTCGAGGGCACCTAGGTTAAAGGAGGCAGAAATTGGTGAGGGTTCTTCTCTCGACACTATGAGGCAGTTGGAATACGCTCCCATGGAGTAGCCTATGATTAAAACCTCGATGAAGAAATCATTTGTTCAACCCCCAGTCTTCGGCGATACAGAAGTGACCACTGGATCCAAAATAATGCTCCCACAGTGGGGAGATCTATTTAACATAATCAATTGGGAGGAATACCCAGAGTTTATCCCACACAATGACCTAGATGTAAGGGATCTAGACAACCAAGTTTTCCTAAACATTCGACGGTCATGCTTGCACATGGTAGCCTGTTGAACTCCAGTTTTCCCATGGATCGAAACCCTGAATTGGTTAATTGATCACACATACACGCAAAAATTCTTGATCAACGATGAGAATGGCGAGTGTGTCAGATTTTTTCTCCCGACGGAAGTTTAGAAGTATTACAAGCTCAAGGACCCATACGAGCGGCTAAACACAGACTTCTTGGTAAAGTTCTATGAATTCCACGACACTAGTCGGTTGATGGCCTCATGGTGGAAGGAGGAAAAGAAATTTACAAACCAGAGCAATGGTTGGTATGGGATAGTGAACCTGAGGGAGCCATACATCTACTTGATGGCTTTAATCTGTCGATTGTAAGGAGAAAAGGACTACTCCAAGTTCTCATAAGCATGGATGCCCCTGGCATACACTATGGTGATCTCCAGGAGTAGCTTCAACTGGGGAGAAATAATCTCCAAGCAATTGAGCACCAATGTATTGCAGGATCAAACTCCAAAAGAAGGAGAAGATCTCGTTTTTCACATGGCCTCGTACCTACTCGATGTAATCTGCACGAGGAATGTCTTCGCCAGTATGAATTTAAGTTGGCACGTTGTAGAACTACATGTCATGTCTACTTCAACATATTATGGGAGAACATGCACAAAAAATCATATGCCCTTATTTGCGATGAATTCATTGCCCGATTTTATTTCATTATTTTTAAGAAGGAATGCCCAAGGTTGTCTGTAGCATCCAAGGAAATGATATCGAAGGTAGGCCACTGGTATCTAGATGAACACGCAACTTATATCAGAGTTTTCGGGGCAACCATAGAACCACATTTTCTTCCTGCTCATGTCCCAAACTATCTCATTATAGGATAAATATGTTACCATACTATCCTGCAAGGCTATAACGCCCCTCTAGTCAAGGATAAGAAATGAGCATTTATACCCTACGGCTTCCATGTACGGTTTTACGTAGTGAAAGAAATTGCTCAAGACAAACAAGAAGGTTTGAGTTAGATTGAATTCAGGTTCCCTACAGGTCATTTTCTCAAGCACAACCCTAAAGGCTTGGTCCCCAAACACGCTTCACAAGTATGATCATGTTGGCCTTACACGCATGACAAGTTTGAGGATGAAATTTTTACAGAATGCACTCAGGCCTGGGAGGAGGTATTACAAAGGAAATCCAAACCGAACATGACCAGGTTCAAAGCCATGAGCATGGATGATCAAGTTGAGACAATAAAGTAGTCGTCTCAAGAAGCTCTTAGGGTCAGAGAGGAAATCAAAGCAGCAGAGACCACAGAGGCACAAAGGAGGGGATTTTTGTTACTAGAAGGACCCCAAAGATTCATTGACTAGTTATAGAATGATCATGAACTCATAGAAATTATGAGGATCCCCTAGGACGACCCAAATACAATCAAACAAGAGCCAAGGGGCTTAGAGTCAATACAACTGGAGGAAATCAATGGTCCATAAAACCCTAAAGTTCCATCACCATATATTTTATCATCAATGACCATTCCAACCCATCCCTAGGTTTCAAGAACGTCAGGTGAAACAAGTGTACCAAACCCCATGTTTGATATAATAACGATCTATGATGATGAAGAGAGTTCAGAGGTCTCCCTGGTAACTCTGATACTGATTATAGAGGAGAAGGAACCTGAGAAAACATCTACCCCAAGTCTCAATGCTTCAATTTAAAACCTTCCACAGAGATACCATGAGGTTGAAAGTGTCTTAGACACTGAGTTGCTCGATCTATCGGAGACCCCAAAAGACATCTCAAGGGATGAGCTAGGATTGGGTGGTCAAAAAGAGGAGGTTCAACATCAAGAGATCGACACCTCAACAACTGATTACCAAGTAAGTACCAAACCCATCACTGATTCTTCATTTTTGATCGATACCTCACTAGTCGATGAACAACAAATGGAGGTCGAGCCATCGAAGCATATGAAAGAATTCAAGGAACCAATCTTAGAATAGATGCACACAGCAGGGAGCCTGGGAAACACTCTAACCTAGGGGAAGCAACAAACCCCTGATCCTGTTGATGAGGTCACCGATACACAGGTGATCGCTTATGACAGGAAGAGGAAAACAATCATGAAGAGGACCACCAAGAATATAAGGCTCATGTTGGATAGCTCAATTCTCATCACCACGGAGGAGAAGCTGCTTAGTACAAAACATGCAAAGACATCTGAGCTCATCGACGAAAGGATGGCTATCATTGATGCCACGTTAGATCGAGAAAGGAGAGACGAAAAGGAACTGGCCGCTGCACTAAAGGAGTTGGAGCATTTGCACCATTTGGAAAAATACTATCAAGACTCAACACGGGCCACAGTGTTTCTGAGGAGCGAGTTTCAAGATGCTTATGCAAAGTTCATGGATGAATGACATCTTTTCACTGCAGGTATAGCCGATTTCCAAGAAGATACCCTTATGGCACTGGAAACCTGCAAGGACGTGGAAAGGTGGTATGAAAAAGCATACGAAGCAGTGGAAATAATTGATTACATAAGTGCAGTGAAAAATGGTTGAGACATCGAAGAAAAGGGTATTTGAGTGTTAAGAGATAGCAGCATCGCTCAAATCAGGAAAGCAACCAAATATTGGGTAAGGATGGCCCAAGAACCTCAGCGGGAGATACAAAAGAAGTGCGTTGAGTGGGAAAATGGTTGGGAAAATATTAATTGGGAGTTGAAAGGCATTGGCCTCCTTGAATTCGGCTCACTCGAGGACTTTGTCGACCTACATGACATAGTAAAACGACATGTAGAACAAGACTCGGCATGGACAATGGAGATCACATAGGTGGTGAGCATGGCACTGGGTCAAATACAACGCTTTATGCAACATCCAATCAAGGCTCATGCAGTTCTGTAGTGGTTGAGTGCCAAAATAGTCAAATACAAAGAACGAGCAGTAGAAGTAAAATAAATTCTTTTAGCCCTGATGGACCAGCACAAGTTTTTGTATGCCAACACATGCAAGGATCTGTTCATCAAGTGGTCAGAATATGAGAATATTCATCTGCTCTAGTATAACCATGAGATGATTCTCATAAAACAAAGAGATCAAGCACCACGTGGCGATATTTTGTTTTATTTAACTTAAACTTATAGCAGCTATTTTCAGTTAGTGATTCTCTATAAATAAAGGGATTGACCTTTTAGCAAAGGTCGATGGTTTTGGCAAAAAGTATTGAAGAGGAATTACTTCCAACTTTATTTCAGTAATTGATGCTGTAACAAGTAAGAGTTTTTGAATCTATTGATAAGTTATTTGTTTCAATATTTTTTGCAGTTCTTTTGTTCTTAATTATGGAAAGCAAATCGTTGTGTTAATGTGTGATTAATGTTAGAGCTAAGGAAACTATTTTTCTTACCATCATTTTATTACATGCGTATTTTTCTTACAATAATTGTATCTCAGCCAATGATGAAATACCAGCAATTTAACGTATTAGTACTAGGCTTGTAATAAGTGTGAATATCTTTGTCTACATGCTTGAGCATGAGGGTTATCCCAAGCTCATCCTTCTTCAGTAGTTAAGAGTCCCTTCTACCAGTTCGTTTATACCAGCACACATCTAATTTTATCAAACCCATCTAATAAAAGAAAATAAAAAAAAGAGAACGTTCAAGCTGAAGGAGGAACTTTCATAGGAAGATATCATGTCAATCACCAAGTAAATTCCATCGAAAAACTAGCTAGATCAAAACATCTAGAGAACCATTCCATCATTAAACGTTGTAGACTCTAATTGGGCCTCTAAGGCGGGTTTGGTTCCTACTATTGAGTTAAAGGGATCTCAGACCCCTCAATATGTCCTAGACCCCAATTCCTCATTTTCCTCTATATCATGGAATTCTCAGGACAATCAAAATTCCTTCTCGATAAAAAGGGCCCAAGGTCAATCCAAGAAGCTTATGGAATGACCACAAAATTTGAACCCAACATATCTTCATCCAAGGAAGAACAATCCTTTGTTCCAGAAGTCAAGATTGGTGAGCCCAAAGATACCCCAGATATTCTTAAGATAATAGATTTCCTTAAGACCTCTGTTGAAGAATTCTCTAAAGGATTGGAGCAAGGCATTGATCAACAAGAGGTTGAGGAGAGGGATCTTGATGAAGGTTACCAATTCCATGGGGAAGAATAAGAAATTACTCATGCTTCTAGCAAGGATAATGAGGACCTGGTTGAAGAGCGAGAGACTGAAGATATCAAACATGATGATGAAGTATTAATGTGTGCTCCTCCCTCTGGTGAATCCATTTGAAATCTTATTCCTCATGCACAAGAAGAAGAGGATGAGGTTAGTCACTTTCCTTTTCAGGTTTTCGATGATACCTTATTCTATGATTCAGAAGGTGAAGAAGAAAGGGAATCCTTGGACGAGTTAGAACCTTTGTATTATGAAGCTGAAGATGTAGGGGAAATTCATGAGGACGAGGCACTGATGCTTACTCTTCCATTGGATGAAGTTATCCAAATTCTCGATGATCCATACAATAAGAAATGAATACGATAAGTTGTTTCCCTTTCCAATATTTTGAAGATGCTTTGTTTTTTTATTTGGAAAGTGAAGAAGTGTTATAGGAGCCCTTGGATTTTTTGAACCCTTCGTGTTATGATAAAGGTAATGACATGGTTGATAATATTGATGAGTTTATACATGTCGGGAAACGTAAATGGGATGTTATTGATTATGATGGGGATCCTATTTACGATATTGAGGATCATTTCCAAATGTTGCCTTTACACCTATCATATCAGGTTACTACTAATTCTGACATTTGGAAACAAGGAGATGATATGGTTAAAAACATCTTCCAAACACCCAAGGATGACCTAGTGTTATGTTTTCATGATGATTTCCGGTCATACCTTGAGGATTTTGATGAGTGTTCCTTTGAGAACTTGGATTTTTTCTATGAAAAATGTTATCAACCACCATTTTGTTCAGAACTTGATAAGGGTGAGGACGTTGCTTGCCTAAAGCAGGATATTTGTGACAAGGTTTTCTAGCTCCCTTCGATTAATTTACATCGTTATGTCACTAAGGATGCAATTGGGAAACAAGTCCCTTGTCCCAAGTTTTCTCTAGGATAGAGACTTCTTTTAGAATTTAAGGGAAGGTTGAATACCTTAAAGAGAAGTTTATTATCTCAATATTTGAACTCTCCCCTAAGAAGTTTCCAGTCATCCTCTAGGTTATTACTATTCCCTTCTCAGACCTCAGGATGTGATGACACCCAAGGTAGCCAACCTTCATACTCTTTGAGTCAATTTTTTGAGCCTTTGAATTTTCATGATCCCTTTCTGAGATGGATTGAGCACTTTCCTAGAAGTGTAACTTTGTATAATTTTGTCCCTCCCTCCTGCCTCTTTGAGCTACCCTTTAGGATTTCCTATGATCTGATACATGCTCTAACTCATGTTATTTTTGTGTTGACCGTCGGATCTCAATAAGGGCATATCAACGACGGGGAACCATTGTGGAATGCAAGAGTTGGAGTTAAAAACCGCGCAAGTTTCGGTTATGAAATAGACACTAACCATCGATCGTCACCTACCAATAAATGTACGATTGGCATAGATTCCACTACCTTGGAGCCCCAGAGTCACCAATAGACAAAATCCTGACAATCATTGGATCGTGTTAAGATTTTTGCGTCAAAGAAGGATTGTTAGATGAAGTCAAGTTACTCAAGGTTTATTCGGGAAATCTCATTCCGAGAGAATTGGGAAGTGTGAAAAGTGAATAAACCAAAGTCCCAAAAGCTTAAATGAATCTAGACCATTAATCTAGAACTGATCACAGTCATTGGATCAAGGATTCACGAGATCCCGAATACCTGAATTTCCGACAACCATTGGATCGTGTTAAGCTTTTCGCGTCAAAGAAGGATCGTTAGATGAATTCAAGTTACTCAAGGTTTATTCAAGGAATCTCACTTTGGGAGAATTGGGAAGTGGGAAAAGTGAATAACCCAAAGTCCCGAAAGCCAAAATGAATCTAGACCAGTGATCTAGAACTGATCATAGTCGTTGGATCAAGGATTCACGAGATCCTGAATAGCCGAATTCTCGACAACCGTTAGATCATGTTAAGATTTTCGCATCAAAAAAGGATCATTAGATGAAGTCAAGTTACTCAAGTTTTATTCAGGGAATCTCACTCTGGGTGAATTGGGTAGTGGGAAAAGTGAATAACCTGAAATCCCGAAGGCTGAAATGAATCTAAACCATTGATCTAGAACTGATCACAGTTGTCAAATCAAAGATTCATATGAACCTACGACCGTTAGATCTAGGAGGAGGACATGTGCCATGTCATGAGATCGACATCAACAAGGACATGTGGAACAATCAAATGGTGACAAGTGTTTAGGTCCAGTTGGCATTTTAGGTACACATAAGTCACAAATCTAAGTGACACATGGGAGCCACTCGGACAGTTCCAAGTCAGCAGTGATATCATCAAGCTACGTCACTCCAAGAGTTTGTCCTTTCGAGGAACCCAACAACTACCCGAAGTGCCAAAGGATGAAGTGAATGATAATTGTTGATATAATATCCTCTAGATTATAACATGAAGATTAGATCAAAACATCGTGAAAAGATGATGTAAGCAATCCCATGTTGACCACTTCGATGTTGACCAACTCTGTTGGAAATTGGAAAAAACATTACTCGAACCTCCGAACCTCTGAAGTCCTAAAGTCCCGAAGTAAATAGTGGTCATCCATATCAATCTTTGATTAATTCATATCCATTGGATTAAGCAATGGAAAGACAGTGTAAGGATCAAATCTAGACTGTTTATTTGGTTCCGCGAATCATGCTAACCATTAGATTAATCCTTGTGAGAGGTCAAAACTTCGGAATACTGGATGAAAGAGAAAATGCACGAAGGCTAAAGTCCGGAGGACTATGTTCTAGCCCCCAATGATGGGTTACAAACACATAAGCCATGAAGCGTTGGGAACATCGCTTAAATTTACAAGCCCGTGGTTTTTCGCATATGGTCACATGTAAATGGTTTGAATGAAGCACCTCTGCAGAATTTGATTTTTGCAATATTTGCAGAGACATGGAATCGAGTTAAAAATGAAATCGATCCATATCGTTGATCAATTTATGAAAATCACTCTAACTAATTTGAAAATCCTTCACGATAATTTTTGAATAATAATGAAGAAAAACAAACATTATTTGTGTTAATATAAATAAAAAGGTGTGATGGACCAAACAAAGGGACACAATGATTCATACCTCACACTAGTTGGGTGACTATATAAGCAAGGAAGGATGGTGAAGAAGAAGTGTCTCTAAAGTCCATTTCAGAAGATCAAAACAGTAGCAGAGTCCAAGAAGAAGAATTGATTATTCTTATGAAGTGAGGGTGGAAGGGAGGAGCACAAAATGATTCATATCCTTTAATAAGTAAGTGTAATTTAAGGGAGTTGGTGCTTCCTGGGGTTGGTGCCCTAAAGACAAGGGAGTTGGTGCTTCCTAGGGTTGGTGCCTTAAAGAAACAAGGGAGTTGGTGCTTCCTCGGGTTGGTGCATTGAAAAAGGGGATTTGTGTCTCATAGAGTTGGTGCTCTAAAAAGGATTGGTGTCCTTCACTACTCTTCATAAAATCCTTGTAATTCCTATTAATTATACTTATATAATTGATTTTACAAACAAGTCCATTGTTGATCTATTGTGGTAATTAACAAAATATAAAAGTAACTGCTAATTGTTGAAAAAGGATAATATTGATTCACCCCCCACCCTCTTAGTATTCCAACAATTGGTATCAGAGCAAGTGCATTCAGTACAGTTTAACAACTGGAAGGCAGATCTTGAAGATGGATCAGCAAGAGGGAATGTCTAACAACAAATCACCATTGTTCAATGGACGTGGCTATGCTCTCTAGAAAATAAGAATGAAAAACTTCATGTTGGCTCTTGGTTTTGATATCTGGCAATCTGGTGTAGATGGTTACACTACACCAACTACTCCACCCAAAAATGTTGCAGGAAAGAAAATCTACAATGACAACTCAAGAGAAGTTAATGCAATTCTAGGAGGGTTGGAAAATTCTATATGTGTGAAGGCTATGCATTGTAAGTCAACCAAAGAAATATGTGAC
>ML804480.1:204072-219901 GCA_009831015.1 Picea engelmannii
ACTCCACCCAAAAATGTTGCAGGAAAGAAAATCTACAATGACAACTCAAGAGAAGTTAATGCAATTCTAGGAGGGTTGGAAAATTCTATATGTGTGAAGGCTATGCATTGTAAGTCAACCAAAGAAATATGTGACAAATTGGAAGTTGTATATGAAGGAGATAACAAAGTCAGGGAAGCCAAACTACAGACCTATAGAACTCAGTTTGAAAATCTGAAAATGAAAGAAGAAGAGAACATTGTTGAATACCTTCATGGGGTAGATGAAGTGGTTAATTCAATCAGAGGAGCAGGAGAAGAAATTACAGATAAACCTATTATGCAAAATATATTAAGGTCATTGCCTTTGAGATATGATGCCAAGATATCTACAAATGAAGATAGGCCTGATCTTGACACACTCACAGTTGATCAACTTCATGGAATTTTTACAGCATATGAAATGCGATCAGGGAATGATAAATCATCAAAAAAAGAAACAACCTTTAAAGCATCTAAAATAAATATGAGGCAGGAGCAAAAGACCAATGATGAGTTATCAGATATATCTGATGAGGAAACTACCAACTTCATAAAGAAACTCAAGAAAGGGATAGGGAAATGCAAAGGAAAGATTCCTCTAGTATGTTTCAATTGTGGAAAATTGGACACTTTGCCAATAAATGTCCATATCCTAAGCAGGAGAAAAGTGATGACAAAAGAACCTTAAAAAATCAGAAGAAAAACAACACTAATAATAAAAAGAAGTTTTACAAGAAAAATAAAATGTTCTTTACCCAAGAAGATAGTAGCTCATCAAAAAAAAATGAAGAAGACGAACCAGAGCTTCTATTTATGGGAATAAAAACTCAAGATGATAAACATTCAGAAGATGAAGAAGAAGTGAACTTCGAAGAAGAAATCCTTAGTGTAATTGAAGAACTAAGAAAAACTAAAAAACAAAACATGGTACTAAGGGAAGAGCTTCTAGAGATTAAAGAAGCTATTAAATCAAGATAGAAGGAAGTTTCCAAAACCATCAAAGAGTCAGAACAAACCATCAATGATTTGAAGTCCCAACTCCTAGAAGCTAATAAAATTGAAGAAGTCATTTTACAACAACTTGATGATAAAAAACAAATATGTGAGAAACTAGAAGTTGAGATTAAGATGCTAAAAAGTAAAATTGAGAAAGAAAATAAGGGATCGCAATTTGAAAATAGTTCAAAGATCTTGGATGAAATTCTCAGTAGTCAAAGGTCACCAAACAACAAGACTGGTTTGGGATACACTCAAAACTCAACTTCTACATCAGAAGGATCTGTCAAGAAACCAATCAGTTACGCATATGCTCTGAAAAACTCGTTAAGAAAAGAAGATAATAATGCAAAGATGATACCATTGAAAACTGTTACACATAAGCATGAATCAATACTCCCTACTAGAGTAAAATATGACAAGAAAAATACAATCACCAGAAGGAATCCCCCTAAATATCTATTTATTGGATATTTTTACTCTTGCAATAATTTTGGACGTAAGGCAGTCCACTGCAAAGGTTATGGACAAAACAATCATAGAAATGTCCAAAAATATAAGAAAAATAAGTACAATACATAGAAGAGAAACTATAACTCATTTTTTCATTTGCAAGACTTCAATAGTGAATGCCAAAAATGCAACAACTATGATCATTAAACCAATGAATCTAGATTGTCAAAATATGATAAAAAGACAAATATTTCCCATAATAAAAAAGAATGGAAGAAAAAACAAACATAGTGCAATGTAGCCTTATATGAAATAAATCAAGGATGGCAGTGGTATATAGACAGTTGATCTTCCAAACACATGACTGGAGATTAGAGTAAATTTCTTAGGTTAAATAAGAAAGGAAAAGAAAAAGTAACTTTTGGAGATAACATGTCAGCCAAGATACTGGGAAAATGCACTGTTAGTTTAAGAAATAATAAAACCAAATAAGAAGATGTACTTCTAGTAGAAAATCTCAACTCAAATATCCTAAGTGTAAGTCAAACATGTGATCAAAGTCACATACTTACTTTTGATTCTCATAATTGTGAGATCAGAAAAAAGGACATTGGAAAGCTAGTGGCAGTTGCACCAAGAAAATCTAGCAATGTGTACATCCTTAAGATAGATGAAGAAGAAAAATGTTGTTTAAGCCAAGTATATGAAAGTTGGCTATGGAATATAAGGTTGGGACATTTAAGCTTTGACAACTTGATCAAATCCAACGAGAAAAAGGCAGTTAGGGACCTGCCAAAAGTGATTAAGCCTTCAGATTCTATTTGTAAACATTGTCAAATAGGAAAGCAAACAAGAGTTAGATTCAAAACAAAAGAGCATTCCACAACAAAACCATTAGAGATTATTCACACATATCTATGTGGACCAACCAGAACTAAAAGTACTTATGGTGAACAATATTTTATGTTGATTGTTGATGATTACACAAGATTGACCTGGGTATTCTTTCTAAAAGAAAAATCAGAAGTCTTTGAGAAATTTAAAATATACAAAGCACTTGTAGAAAATGAAATAGATCTCAAAATTAAATGTCTGAGATCAGACAATGGAGGAGAATTCACCTCTAAAGAGTTCATTTAATTATGCGAAAATCATGGTATCAAAAGACAGTTTTCAGCTCCGAGGATTCCTCAACATAATGGAGTGGTAGAAAGGAAAAACAAAACAGTTCAAGAAGCTGCAAGAACCATGTTAAATGAAGCCAAGCTTCTAGACAAATTCTGGAGAGATGCAATCTACACAACAATCCACATACTTAATAGAACCCAGTTGAGACTCAACCATGACAAAACCCCTTATGAAATATGGTTTGGAAGGCCAACATCTGTAAAACGCTTTAGAACTTTTGGAAGTAAATGTTACATAAATAATGATGAAGATAACCTAGGAAAGTCTGATTCAAGATCTGATGAAGGAATATTCTTAGGATATTCATCTAATAAGAAAGCATACATATGTTATAATCTTACACTACTAAAAATAGTGGAAAGTGCCAATGTAAAGATAGATAATCTAAAAAAAGAGCATATCCCAAGGCATTGATGTAAAATATCAATAGGAAGATGATGATGTAGAATCTCAGCAAGAAGATGATAATAATGAAACACGGGAAAATGAACCACATACTAATGAAGAAGACAATGAAGAAATGTCATTGCCAAGAGCTCCATCAAAAAGAGTTCAAAAGAACCATCTTGAAAGCTATATTATTGGATATAAAAGTGCAGGAGTGGAAACAAGAAGGAAACTCGTTTTTGACTCAGAACAAGCAATGTTATCCCTAATAGAACCTACGTTAGTTAATGAAGCTATCAAAAGTAAAGATTGGATAAAATCAATAAATATAGAACTAGACCAAATAGAGAAGAATCAGACTTGGAAACTAGTTCCAAGACCCAATGACAAGAATGTGATAGGAACCAAGTGGATCTTCAAAAACAAACTAAATGAAAATGGGGAGATTATAAAGAACAAAGTCAGATTAGTTTGCAAAGGATATTCCCAAGTAGAAGGTATTGATTTTGAAGATACTTTTGCTCCAGTAGCAAGACTTGAGGCCATCATAATGTTCTTTGCATTTGCATGCTTCAGAAATTTTAAAATCTATCAGATGGATGTCAATTCAGCGTTCCTTAATGGAACACTAGAAGAAGAATTCTATATTGAGCAAACAAAAGGATTCATGTTATCAAAAAATCAGGACTATGTGTGCAAGCTGGAAAAAACCATGTATGGTCTTAAACAAGCCCATAGAGCATGGTTCTCTAGGCTTGACCAGTACATACAAAAACAAGGATATAAGAGAGGGACTACTGACAACAACCTATACATTAAAATTGAGGATCAAAACATGATTGTTGTGATGGTATATGTAGATGACATCATATTTGAGAGTAATCTCACTACACTAAACAGAAAATTTGCAACCAAAATGCAAGAAGAGATTGAAATGTCTATGCTGAGAGAACTATCATTTTTCTTAGGTTTACAAGTAAATCAAACAAAAAATGGAATATTCTTATGAAGTGAGGGTGGAAGGGAGGAACACTAAATGATTCATATCCTTTAATAAGTAAGTGTAATTTAAGGGAGTTGGTGCCCTAAAGACAAAGGAGTTAGTGTTTCCTAGGGTTGGTGCCCTAAATAAACAAGGGAGTTGTTGCTTCCTAGGGTTGGTGTCCTGAAGAAGGGGATTTGTGTCTCCTAAAATTAATGCTCTAAAAAAAATTGGTGTGCTTCATTACTCTTCATAAAAATCTTGTAATTCTTATTAATTACACTTATATAATTGATTTTACAAAAAATCCATTGTTAATCTATTATGGTAATTAACAAAATATAAAAATAACTACTAATTGTTAAAAAAAAGAGTAATACTAATTTACCCCTCATTATTCCAACACTGGATTCCTATTCATGTCTTACAATAATCCATAGACATAAGACCCTACTTACATTTGTTTGAATTTAAGAAAAGTATATAATAAAAACAAATACAAATATTGACAACAACCATCATTATATTCATGTAAGGAAAATTTAATAAAAACATTTTGTAACTTATGCTTTCACATTAAAACTTTTCATTCAAATAGAATTTATCATTTAGATGCTATGTGCTGTAAATCACCATACACACAAAGTCTTTGGCCAAAGCAGGGTATTTTGTTTGTTGGAGAATGGACAAGCTGCCTTGGTAGTTGGCAAAGCAGTGGTGGGCATCAGTGTTTGGAATTTCAAAACGGACGAGCCAGTCAAATTTGACGGTTTTTTCAACTCCAATGGTCGTTCGAAACGTTTAAGAATTTCCACGGTTATTAAAAAAATTTAACCATATTTGATGAACAAATTGGCCTGGTCCGTCCAATTCCATCCTGGTGGGCATTTAGATAGATATTCAATGAATCTGGTCAGGTTTGAAAGATGCTTTGTCTTTTTCGTAGTAAGCAAAGTGGGGGTGTGTATTTAGAAAAAAATAATAATGACGGTGGGCATTTAGATAGATGTTCAGTGAATCAGGTGAAGTTTTAAAGATGCTTTGTTTTTAATAGAAAAAGATGCTTTTTTTTTTTCAAAAATATTTATATTTAAATATAAAATTAAAGATTATTAATAAGTCGGTGGAAATCTGAAATTTGCAAGTTGTGATAGGTGAGTTGGTGGCCACTAAAAATCGGCCATGGCATTTTTCTTTAATCATTAAAAAATAAAAAAATATCTTGGAGAATCTACTTTTCGGGAGAGTACGGCGAAGGTCGAGACATTTTGCAGTGATTGATAGTGATGGACAAAATCAAATAATATCACGAACCCTTTCTACTTCCCAACCCACATGGCTGCCATTTTAAGATGAAGTAAAAAAATGTATATTGGAATGCACGTGGCGGTCATAATGAACCTCTTTTTATCCCATTCTACACACCTACCGTCGATCATAAATAAATTTATCGAGTAGTCATAAATTTAGAAAACACCTAAATTTATCTATTTATATCTATTATCCGCTGCTCATCACACAATTCCTCCTCCTCCTCAGGAAAGTCGAGTATCGAGCCATGTTTTCATAAATAATCTGAGCTCATATAAGACATCCATAGCAGCTTACCCAGCCATCTCAAACACCCCCTTTTCTTCTTTCTTTCAAATGGATACCAAGCTTTTTCTGGACCTCCTCCTCCTCCTCGGCTTCCTCAGGGAAGTCGAGTATCGAGCCATGTTTTCATAAATAATCTGAGTTCATATGAGACATCCATAGCAGCTTACCCAGCCATCTCAAACACTCCCTTTTCTTCTTTCTTTCAAATGGATACGAAACTTTTTCCGGAGGAGGAAACAGACGAAAAAGGCGCCATTGAAACCGCTTGTATCCAGATCTGCGTTTTCTCTTCTATAAAGTGTGTGCGGTCACATTGGTGGTTGAATGATCAGCTCTATGTCTCTGCAAGCCTTCTGATCTTCGTTGGATCGACAAAAGTCGACTGTGTGTTGAACCACTCAGAGTCCATGGAGAGAAAAGTGGATCGCACCAGCAGTCTCTTCAAAATCAGAGAACAACCGTCCTTGAACGTGGCCGAATATCCAAGTGGTTGTAAGGATAACCTACAGGATTTCAAAAGGACAATGTTGTCCAACAAGAATATCTTCACAAACTTGGGAATGGCCACCTCATCAATTTATACGCTAACACGCTGAAAGGCCTCAATAGCCAACACTCCCCAGAGCTCAAAATCAGTTATGACTCGCTCAACAGAGAGTAGTGGATATGGCCATAAAAGTATGAGATGAATCAAGGTTTAAAGGTGCGTTTGGGTTTTTAAATCTGCAATTATATCAAGTCTTATGGGAAGGTGGACAGTGAAAATAACATAAAAATGAATGCATGATCATCTCAGAGAATTGGGAAGATGTAGTGTGGATCATGCCGCACAATCATCTCAGAGATTTGGGAAGAAATATTGTGGAGTTAAAAACCCATACAAATGCATTCATGTTGGTCTTAAAGATTTGGGAAGAGATATTGTTGACAATGTTGTATTATGTTAAAGATTTGGGAAGAGATATTGTAGATTAAGGTGCATGATCCTCTTAGAGATTTGGGAAGAAATATTGAAGATGAAAAAAAATGTTCGTGTTGAGGTATTTATTGGCAAAGACAATCATGATTTGCAACAATTATCATTTGATAGGAATTTTTTTGTGCTAAACCATGAAGAAGCTGATGGATTTACAAGGACCAACACAAGTGGCCCATTACTGAACGTGTTTATCTCATCCAGCTTCAGCTATATTGTAATATGAAAATAGGACTGGTAACTTGTCAAGAGTTTACCATGTGACAAGTACTGGAGTAATTTGGTCAAGGAATTTTTTTTTGTCCTGAATTTGTGTATTTCAATTTTTGAGGTTGCTATTGAATTTACGGGCTCTTTGTAATTTAAAATTTTGGCAAAATTGGTTGATCCAAACGTTTTATTACTCGGAGTGCAGTGCTGTGCAGTGATATGAACCATTTATAACTTTTAATGTTTACAACTGGAGAACACTGATATCCGTGTTCAATTTTCCAATCCAAACCTTAGGAAGCCCGGGAACAATAATGCACGAACCCACATGTAGACCATCTTCTAAATTCATGTTTTCTAGCTTCAGGCCTCCCACATTTTGAACGAGTAGAGTCGTAGTAAATTTATCTCTGATCTTGATAAATGGATAATTCCACATAATGCAGTGATAATAAATCCATTCCTGATAAATCCACTTAATTTCATTTTCCATGAATCCATATTTGGACCGTTCATTTCTGTGTGCGAAATTTCTTTTACTATCTTCAAAGGGCATCTCTATACTATCCCAACTATATGAAGGAGATAGTGTGTCTGAGAGCAAATTGGAATTTCAGATTGACACATTTTAAGAAATGGACCAAGAGAATATACATTCTACAACTTTCTGGCAAACTTACATCACGACACTCCATGCATAATATTTATTTTCAACCTTGAGAAAAAAGGCTTCTTTTGGCAAGGGTATGCTTAATTTCTTTTCAGTTCAACATGGGGATTAAGCACAAGGAGCCATTAGACCATTGAAACACCATATGATATTGACTTCCATAACCCAAGCCTATTTGCAACAAGTTTTCATGGAGTAGAAAATTGGATAGTAAGTTCACAATTCTTATTCTTTTTACAAAGTATTAAAGGATTATTAAAGATTTGAACAAATACAAAAATTACAAAAATAATAGATGATCAATATTATAAATTAAAATTTAAAATGGTATTTAAAAACATATACATAATATATCTTATTCAATTATTACAAGTATATGAAAAAAGGTTTCTCATTATTGTGTCAATTGCAAATAACTACTTAGATAAATGTAATGGGCTATATGAATCATATTTCATAATTTAATGTGAAAACATGCATAAATATGATGCTAAATAAGAATCACCTTCCAAAGGGGTTAAGTTGATTGGAGTGTAAAAGACAATGAAATAAATCCAACAACAATGAAGCTAATCTTCTATGCCTAAAAGACTTTAGTGAAATAAAGATATAAATAAAATTATAATTAAGAAAACTGAAACTTATTTATAGGATGTAAAAATTAGGACACAAAGCTTAGCAATCAAAATTAGATTACACTAGGAAACAACCATTTAGTAGATGTTTTTGCAAAAGTATTGTTCAAAGGCTATAATTTATGGAGGTTTTTGGCAGAGGTTTTCACATAGGTGGCAAAGCGAAGGTTTTTGTAGAAATTGGCATTCAATGTGCAAAATTATTCAAGATGCAACGATGTTGTTAATGAATCGACACATTGATGCATCATTTGGCACATGCACTAGAGGGTCAAGCCATCAATGTCACTTTTTTGTTTGTTGGTGCTATGCATGGTCACAATGGCACCTCCCAAAAATAGCTTTAAAACTATAGCATAATGATGATACTTTGTTACTCCCAAATATAGCTTTAAAACTATAGCATAATGATGATACTTTGTCACTGTGACACATTGTGAATAGTGCACCACATCCCTTGTGGCACATCATTTTGAGCATCCATTCTTCACATTCATTAATGTGCATGCTTAAAAAGTGCTTAACAATGGAAGGTGGAATGTACTCTCTTTTATGGCTACAAGGCACTTTCAGATGCATCATCATTGAATAAAAGCATCATAATATATGTGGCATGAAATCTATGGAGACATGTTAGTGTGTCGATAATATGGACACATTTCTTAGTGTGTATAAGTAAACAAAATCTACTTTTTGCTCCTCCATCTCATTTGTTTTTAGTGTTGCATTCTTTCTTTGCAACACTGATGCACATTTTAAGGGTTAATCATGCCTATTTCCTACATATCTCTTATTGTCCATTGAACATTTCAGAAATTAGCATTCTTAGAGTTTAATTTTTTATCTAAAAAATCATCTTTTCAAAGTCTTATAAATTTGGTGATATGAAGCATTAGGAGCAAGCACTCACTAAGGTAAATATTTAATTTTTGTCATTAATAATTTTTGCTTTAGTTTTCTTGACTTCATCATAGCAGGAGCTACTCTTTTTTTTTTTTTTTTCTTTCACATGATGTGTGCACTATAAGGACAATTAGTAAAGATTTCTAGTGGAGGCATGCGGGTGAAGCTTGTAGTGGAGGTTTTTTTTTTGGTGTGCATCAAACTATTTGATGCACTAGTGCACTATGATAACACATACACCAATGTGTTTTTATATGCAAATGCATTGCAAATAGCAATCTAAAAAAATGCCACACACTCTAATTTTGTAGAACACAAACATTGAAATAAGATTGCCACACAGTGCACACAAAATATATAAACTCTTTGATGCTCATTATCACATGAAAGTCACCAATGCATTGTGTTATAAGGCACATTGTTTTAGAGTTAAATTTAAAAACCCAAATTCAATTTTAAAACATTTAGACAATGGTGCTTACTAAATCTATAAATGCACTGGTGCATACAATACCATGCACACTACACTAGGGTTGACATTTTTTCAATATTTTCTTGTTGGTACACCATAGATATTTAACCACAGCAATGCACTGTGTTACAAGGCATCACACCGTAGGGTCAAATAAAGAAAATGCAAATTCATGTTCAATTTTTGTAATATACGATATTTTATTTTGATAAATGGTGTGCGCTAAACATACAATGGCACTAGTGTGCACCAAACACAAAAACACGTTGCCTCAATTTTAAATAAAAACCTTTCATGTGATAAGGCATTTTCAAAATTTAATTAGTGATGCATACTAAACCTAACAATGCACTAGTGCGGACCACAAGCATGCACACCAAGGTAAGTTTAAATATTTTTTTAAAAAAATTGAGTGGTCCACCCATACCTAAAAATGTGTTGGTGTGTCGAGGTACATGTCACACCATGGTAGGGTAAAATTAAAAAAAATATTACCATGGTGTACATATGGATAGCATGCCATCATGGTGATATCATATTAGGCTGGTGTACCCCCATACTATTTTTTTTGTATGACATATGATGTGTTGTCGTATAATAGTAGCCCATTTATCAGTGCTATTGTGGACGATTAAGCACACATGGTGCTTCTATATCCTATTGGTGCAACAAATTTCATACTATATGTGCCACACTTTATGATTCTTTGAGGAGGAATAATGGCATTGTTTAATAGTTACTAGCGATATGTGTTCTACCACTGATGGAAAACACATTAGTTACCCTATGAAGTACTATGTAGATAGTCTTTTCTATTGGCCCAAACTGATCATATGGCCATCTATTTTTCTATGATAGTTTTGTATTCCTCTCAATCGCTATCATAACATGTTGTAGAGGAGACATCTATTTCCCTTTGCATCAAAGCTATTTTAATTATTTTTTGAGAGGTTTAAAGTGAATCAATAGTCATTTGACCACCATTCTCCTAAGTTGATGATTGATATAAGTAATCATATGTCGGGGGAGATGTTTCCCAGGAGTGGTCAACATGAGTACCCATGTAAGGAACTGGGTGCAAATGCACTACCTATGTTAGGTAATGAGGATGATCACATTCTTGATTTTGTACAATATCTGTATGCCAAAATGGATTGACCAGGGTGTCAAAACATCCTATCTACACCAACCAAGCCACAAGAGGAGAGATGCTTTATTATTGTGATCTTTTTATTATTGTAGTCATACATTTTTTTGTCTTATTTAATGCACATGTTATTGATTATAAGATTTTGTTTAAATTGTCTAATTGTTGTCTTCTCTTTTGCGGATATTACCTTGTACGATGGTGAGGGGCCTCCTCCCTAGATTGATAGAGAGATGGTTGAAAGTGATAATCCATTTTAGGAGTGAATACCTAGAATGCAATAGAGATCGGATCTTTGATTTCATCACTAGGTCACGGTGTAGTTGTGTACATTGATGGTTGGTTTCAAGGTAGAGCAAACTCAACTTAGAGTGGTCATGCATGAACTTGACCTTGCAAGGATCTATGTGATCCTTCCCCATGATATGACATTATTGATGTGTCATATTGTCAATATATTGATCCTACTCCACAAGGTGAGGAATAAGGAGCAACGAGCTACGACATGTGCTCATTTGTGTTTTTCATATTCTTTGTTTTGTACATATTTAGATGATGAAACATTTGGGCACGCTCCTCCTCCATCACCTCCTCCACCACCTATGCCACTAACTGCTCCTACAAATATACCCATTGATCCATCTACAATACCAATTACTAGACCTATTGATCCACCCACTAATCCACATACCATACAAGAAATTGGTCCTATAGACAAATCCTATTAGATCATTTAGAGACCAAACATGTATATCAATGTGTAACTACATTCTTGCGTAGCCAAGGTATTGATGTCTCTGGCTCTAGTAGTGGACCTAACAACAATTGACATGTATATTGATTGTTTTGACATATATTCAACATGTATATATGACTTGAGATGTATATTCAACATATATATTGATTTTGATGTTACATGTCATGTGTATATTATGTCTTTTCATATAATGTTGATGTTGTTTGTTTTATAAAAGTTATTATGTGTATATTAGTGATTACCATTATTATTTGTTTTTAAATTAAATTTGGAATGCACCAATCATTTAAATATGAAACACCATATAATGCTTAACTCTAGTTATACAAAATCATTTAATTTTGATTGTGATTGGAAAAACTTATAATCATTTAATGACATATAATGTTTGACTCTATTTCAAGGTGAATTTTTGTCATCTAAGAAGATACATTATGTTGATTAAAGATATTTATACACTTGATTAAATTATTCAATTAATGATTACATGATCCAACGACTAGGATTATTTCGTGATTTCACATATCGCGAGTTCAAGAGGTTAGGGAACCCCGTCCCTTTGATCTTTGATTTCCCGGTCTGTGAAACTCTGAAATGGAGTCTTTTTTTATGCTGTGATCTTTCGCATTCCACGATTTCATCATTCTTGTCGTGAGTGTCCTTGACACCTCCAACTCCCGGTATCCGAAACTCTGAAATGGAGATTAAGTCGTGGTTTCGCTTTTCACGATTTTCTGCCATGAGTTGCTTCCTTGACTCCTCCAATTCCTGGTATCCGAAACTCCGAAATGGAGTTTACACTTTTGATCTTTCCATTGAGTTGCTTCCTTGACTCCTCCAACTCACGGTATCCGAAACTCGAAAATGGAGTTTACGCTTCTGATCTTTCCATTGAGTTGCTTCCTTGACTCCTCCAACTCTCGATATTTGGAACTCCTAAATGGAGTTTACACTTCTGATCTTGCCATGCGATCATCCCTACACTGCTGGTCTTGCCACTTTCTCTTGTTCGTCATCGTCGGGCTGAGATTGCCATCAATGACAAACAAATACTCTGCCTCCTGTCTTCCTGTAATAAACATGCCAACAATCTCCCCCTTTGGCATTGATGGCAACCTTGAAGACACTACTCATAGCATCCTTACCATTACACTTTCTCCCCCTTTGACATCAATGTCAAAGAAGTAACACGCTCCCCCTGAACTGTTGCAGTACATACTCCCTCTGTCAACTATCAACAACTTAGAAATACAACAGATATTCAATAAGTACTCCCCCTGATAAGGTGAACAGATTATATGAAAGAAGTTATAACCCCCAACTTTTGACGAAGATATCCAAAAGGGGTCATTGCTAACGGTTTAGTAAAGATATCAGCTATCTATTATGTGGAAGGAATATAATTCACTTGAACAATTCTGTTTGTAACTTGTTCTATGAGAAAATGGTATTTTATTGGTATGTGCTTAGATTTTGAATGAAGTACAGGATTTTTAGAGAGACTTATGGCACTGGTGTTATCATAGTGAAGTGGAATGGGATCAGTGTAAGTTACCTTCAAATCTGCAAGAGTTTGTATCGTCCATAAAATTTGTGTGCAGCAAGTAGCAACAACAATGTATTCTGCCTCTGTAGTTGATAATGAAATGGATCTTTGCTTTTTACTAATCCACACTACTAACGAGTCACCCAGGAAGAAGGCACCTCCACTGGTGCTCTTTCTCTCATCCACACAATTTGCCCAATCTGCATCTGAATAAGCAGTTAACTAAAAATTCTGATTTCTAGGATACCACAGAACATAAGTCATTGTTCCCTTCAAGTATTTGAATATCCTTGTGATAGCTACCAAGTGACTTTGTTTAGGAGCTAAGTGATAACGACCTACCATTCCAACAACTTGCATTATATCAGGACAAGATGTTGTGATGTACAAAAGACTGCCTATCATTGATCAGTATGTCCTTTGATCAACATCAAATGACATATCATCTTTACTGAGCTTGCAACCAACCACCATAGGTGTACTAACAGGAGAGGAATCCTCCATCTGAAATTTCTTCAACATCTCTTTCAAATATTTTTCTTGAGAGATAAATATTCCTGCAGAACTCTGATTTACTTGTAAACCAAGAAAATATGACATTTCTCATATCATGGACATCTCAAACTCTGTTTGCAAGGAGTTAGCAAACCACTGGACAAATGATTCATTAGTACAACCAAAAATAATATCATCTACATAAACCAAAACAACTAGTAAATTATCACCTTCAGACTTAATGTAGAGATTGTTGTCAACAATACCTTTCTTGAACCCTTTGTCTTGTAAAAATTTGTCTAGCCTATAATACCAAGCTCATGGTGCTTGTTTCAGTCCATGTAAGGCCTTCTTTAGCTTGCAAACATAATTAGGATTATCTGTCAATGAGAATCCTTCAGGTTGCTTCATATATACTTCTTCCTCTAGATCTCCATTAAGAAAAGATGACTTAACATTCATATGATACACTTTAAAGTTCTTATGACATGAATATGCAAGGAACATTCTGATGGCCTCCAATCTTGCCACTAGTGCAAAAGTTTCATCAAATTCCCGACCTTCAACTTGTGCATACCCTTTACAGACCAATCTGGCTTTATTTCTAACAAGTTGTCATTTTTCATTCATTTTATTCTTGAACACCCATTTGGAACCTATTACATTCTTATCTTCAGGTCGAGACAAGCTCCCAAGTATTGTTCTTCTCAATCTGATCAAGCTCTTCATTCATAGCTCTAATCCAATCATCATGCAGGCTGGCTTCATCAAAAAAATTTGGTCCAGTCATAGATAAAAAAGAAACATGAGATTGTTCTGAGTCTTTAATCAATTTCCTTCTTGTCTGAACTCCTTTATTTATATCTCCAATTATCTGATTTTCAAGATGATTCTTTCTAACAATTTTGAGAGGTGATTTTCCTTCTTTCTACTGATTTGTGTCAATCGGAGTATTCATATCTTCATCTGATTCAGATTCTTCTCTTTCTGATCCTTGGACCTATTCATCTTCATATTCAACTATATATTTTGTGCTTGGATCAACACTGCTTACATTTATCACCGGTATTTCTTCATCAATTTTTATGTCTATACAATCAACCAGTTTATGCAGTCTCTTATTGTAACATTTGTATCCTTTACTGTTTGTAGCATAACCCAAGAAGATACCTTCATCAGCCCTGTCATCATATTGGCCAATATTTTCATCATTATTCTTAATGTAACATTTACTTCCAAAGACTTTAAAATGCTTGATTGAAGTAGGTCTTCCAAACCATAGTTCATAAGGAGTCTTGTCACTATGTGTTATGAGATGTGCTTTGTTAAGGATATGAACAACTATATGAATTGCTTCCACCCAATATGTCTGAGGTATATTTCTTTCATTCATCATTGATCTTGTCATTTGTTGTACTGATCTATTCTGCCTCTCAACAACTCCATTTTGTTGTGGAGTCCTTGGAATTATGTACTCTCTTTTGATTCCATGTTTATCACATAACTCTTTGAAGTTCCATGAGCTAAACTCTCCTCCTCTATCAAACCTTACTTTCTTCAATCTTTTTCCCGTTTGATTCTCAGTTAGAGCCTTAAACAATTTGAATTTTTCAAATGCTTCAGATTTTTCCTTCAAAAAGGAAACCCATGTTAGTCTAGAATAATCATCAATAATCAACATAAAATAATTTTCTTTTCCTGTACCTTCTTTCCTTGATGGTCCACATAAATCCATATGTACTAATTAGAGAGGTTTTTCTGTTGAAGGAAAGTTTTTAGATTTGACCTAAGTGCGAGTAAGTTTTCCTATCTGGCAAGGTTTACAAACATAATCATAGGGCTTTGATATCTTTAGAAGGTTCTTTACTACCCCACTATTTTTTAGCTTGATTATATGATCAAAATTCAAGTGTCCAAGTCTCTTGTGCCATAACCAACTTTCATCATACTTGCTTAAGTAACATTCTTCTTTTTCTTCTTTTAACACATAGACATTGTTTTCTGTTCTTATCCATTTTGCAACTAGTTGTCCTGAATTCACAGATTTTAGTCTACAATCTTTAGAAGTAAAAATGACTGCACATCCTCGATCACAGACTTGACTGACACTAAGCAGATTATGTTTCATACCTTCTATAAACAACACATCTTGAGCTTTCCCTTTGCCATTACTCAAACTTACCATTCCTTTACCTTTTATTTATCTTGGTGCATCATTTCCAAAAGTTGCATTCTTTGATTTGCTTTCATTTAGAGTTAGAAACTTACTTTTGTCTCCAGTCATATGTTTGGAACATCCATTGTCAATATACCAGGGATTCTTTTCTCTTTGGGCTGATAACACTAGTCTACACTTGTCATCTTCTTTCTTCTTCCAAATCTTGAAATTTTCA